>JAPYZL010194130.1:0-12336 GCA_030522825.1 Platygaster orseoliae | reverse complement strand
AACAATAGCAAGGATGAAAAGTATAGAGGAAAATAGATTCTACCAAGAGTCCGAAAGATTGATGTATGAAGCTAGAATAGCAGACTAATGTTTTGTGAAACGTGAGTTTACAAAAAAATCATTAAATTCGTACTTAAACTTCAACCGCGTATTCCCACGATCCATGTTTTTAAAACGGTGGGAAAGATAGCGAGAGATTGACTTGATCGATTTTTATAATTTTTTTTTTTTAATTGTAGCTAATAAATAGGGCTGACAAAAATATGGACGAAAAAATACGAAAATATGTATGTATGCATGGACGAAAAACAGCTGAAAAATGGTTAATAAATATTTATTTTAATCGCAGGTACTGAAAGAATTACAATGAATAATGACATGCTTTTGTAAATTTTCAAACTGAAATGAATGACGACTGTCTTCGTACTCTCTTATACGCTGAAATCACGCCAATGTTACATGTCTGGCACCAGAATTACAATGAATAATGTTTTGTAAATTTTTAAACTGAAATGAACGACGACTGTCTTCAATATTTCCTTTTTCTGTAAATATTGTAAATAATAGAGGCAATACTTACCTCACTTATCATTTAGGAAACGCTGTATTTGAATCTTTATAGACAAATTTGAAAAAATTTTCCTTCGATTCAGCCCCAAAGTAGAAAAATATTGACGATTAGAGCAAACATTAAAAAATATGGATTAACGTCAAAATTATCTCGAAATATGTAAATAAATATTGAATATGTAAATCAATATTCTTGTCAGCCCTACTAATAAAATTATTTTTTTGAATTTTATGCCATAATTTGCGAAAAAAATTTTTTTTCAAAATCCGCCAATGTCAAGTTCTAGTAAACGTAATTATCTACAAAAAATGTAATTACCTACGTTTTGGCTGCAGATTGAGTTCCCGAAGCTCTAGATTTCCCACCGTTTACTACTTCTGGACATGCACGTGTAATTTGCGTAATATTCGCGAACAGTTGATGATATTTGCGAAACCAATAATTTATCACCATTGTATAAATAATAAACTTTATTCATGTTGAATTTCAGCTCCCTAACATTTATACTTTTCCTTTAATCCAAGCGCGAATTTAACATACGATTTTGACTATTTACACGGTGTTCCCCCCTTAACACGAAATAGTAGATTTCGTACTCGGGAGCTATCGCCGATTTTGGCGAGGCCAAAGGTTTTATACCGAGCCGAAGGCGAGGGACAAAATCGGCTGAGCCAAAATTGGCGATAGCTCACGAGTGCGAACTGTATTTTTCATCGCAATAGCCTCAAAGTCACGTCCAAATGTCAGTTTTGAGGTTAGAGTGATGAAAAAACATTTTTCTATTTTTCATAAATTTCATAGATATTCCACAGTTTCTCCAGTGTAACAAAATTTTTGAAATTCATTCAAATTTCCTAAGTCTTAGAAACTTTCCAATTGTTATAGAATTATTGATGATCCTTGGAATCGAAAACTTTAAAATTTGTTAAAATTTGCAAATTCATTCAATTTTCATTGAAATCCTGAAGTTTTTGACGATGTACGTACGACAAAATGAATTTTGATCTTTAAAATTTCAATGAATATTACAGTTACCGTAATTCATCGGAAATTAAAAACGTTTTCACAATATACGAAGTTTATCATCATTTTCTTAACTCCTTCAAATTTCTACGAAATTTCTTGATTCTCATTGAAGCTTTCGAAATTACGTACAATCTTCATCAAATGAAATATTATTGGGTTCTTAAAAATTTGATGAATTTTTAGTTTTCTGGAATCCTTTGAATTTTCTATAATCTACAAAATATGCCATTATTTTCTGAAATTTCACGAATTTCTTCAATGAATGATTAAAACACTCGCCTTCGGAATGTGAGACGTGGGATCCTACAGTACAATACGTTTTTTTTCACACAGTTTTTTCACCCCTTGTAAAGTTTTTCATTATTATAGAAAAATATTTATATTTCATAACAATAATTATTTCATTTCTCATATAAAAAATACTAAAAATTTCAGTATTAATCTATAAACTTAGAGAATGCTGATAAATTTTCTAAAATGCAAAAAGTATAGAAGAATCAAAAAAATGAAGAAATATTACAGAAACTGATGTGAATGCAAAGTTTTCTAGTTAAAAAAAAACCAAATGCGTTTCGGAATTGCCAGAAATAAGACTCAACTTTATTGCAAGCAGCGCAAGATGAATGAACAAATTTATTATTTGCGTGGTCGGATCGAGCGTCTTGAATAAAACGCGAGAAATATTTCAAATTCAAAGCACAATAAACACGGAACGTGTGAGTCTAATTACACTGGAATAATAAAGCTACTTGATATTTTCGACACGTTTTGCAAAACCATGCGTCTTGTAATTTGATTCCTAAGAACGTGGTTTTTTCCTGTAAGTGAATTGATTAATCAGCATCTCCTAATTGCCATCAATAAAAAATTTTTTTTTTCAATAACAAGACGTCATTCGAAAGAATTTTTTTGTTTTAAAAAAACAGCATTTTGTTTCCATGTATGGATTACGAATTATGAAATTATTTCAAAAGTTTCACGTGAGCATGATTAAACAATTCACATTAAAAATGTTTTTCGTTTACTTTATCCAAAATTATTATAATTATTACGATGAATTTTTGTTATTTTTAAAACCGCTGAAGTAACATCTATTTCTACCTGAAAATTTCTGAAAATCTCTGTGAAATAAATTTCACGTAAAGACTTCGATTTGCACTGATTATGATAAAACTTCAGTCGATATTTGAAAATTGCAAGCTCGTACGTGAAAACTTTTTATTCCACACTTCTTTAACGCATTGTGGCGTCATTTCGTTTGGCGAGCTTTTTCCGAGTCAGTATAAGTTATCGTGAAAAGCTCACATGTAATGCATTTTTCTCCCTGCAGTCACTTCCTCTCTTAACGCCGGAAAAAACAATATTATCACTATAAATTGATGCTTATAGCTTCTATGTTCTACCTGTGCTTCCTTTTTTGTTATTTGGAAAACTTGTTCATCATGAACTTTCAAGTATTCCGATACTGCATTGTTTCGAAAACTTACTCTCTCAAATTGAATTACCACAATTTAACTATTTACCAGTAATTTTTCACTTTTTGAATTAGAAGAAATCTGGTTACCATGAAATAGTAAAAAATGACGAATTGATTAGTAGTTTTTTACCTGCAAATAATTTGTTCTTTAGTAACTGTTCTACGTGCGAAATAAATAAAAAATACTAACTAGTACTAGATTTTAAAAAATGATTTCATCACTATTACAAATGATTTCAAATCAAATTCTAAATTCTAAAATGAAGTAAAATGAAATAATCCTACTAACTGTGATTTTTTTGAAAATCTTTATGAAAAAAAACTATGTTTTTTATAATCTGATTTTTTTTAATTTATTAAAAAATATTAGTTTTATAAAACTGTTTTTATAAAAGATATCGATTTTTTAAACTTTTATAAAATTGTTTATAAAGTTTCTATAAAATCGATTAATAAAAATGTAGTTTTTTATAAAGATTTGGCAATTTTTTTATAAAAATCACAGTTATTATGGAAATTCTAAGTAAATACAAGTCATAAATAATAAATACTATAACACTATGTATAATATAATAATACTGATCGTCATTTTGATGACGATCGAGTTCTCTTCCGTGTTGATTCCTTTCTTTAATAAATAAACCCCTCAATAAAAATTACGACGTTCGCTAGAACGATCTTTTCGGCACATAAAAGCAGGAAGGCGCGAGCGAAGTATCTTATATTAAAACTATCATTTAAAGTATTTTATGTAGCTGCACTATATGATTTTTTTTATTGGCATTTGTTTAAGTTTTTCATACGATGAGTTATACAAATAATGTACAATTTTGTGTATACTAATTTTTCACATCGTATATGCATCTGGAGGGATCGAGAACTTTTAAAAATATTGTATTTATATTTTATTTTTAATATTATATAAATTTTTATAATATTATACGATACAATTTTTAATTTTTGTTTTCTTTAACCGACAAATTTTAAAAACTGCTTGGAATCATAGTTCTATTTTTTTAATTAATTTCATTTGCTCATAACATGTAAAACAATATTTCTACATTTTTTTTTTCAAAGTATGGAATATTAGGGGAAACTGGGACAAAATGCGCAGTTTACGAAATATTCAATTTGCGTTACCGTCAAAGTTTACTTTTTTGGTTATAAAACAAAGTCTGTTTTAGCCACTGTGTTCTGAATATTTGTCTGAAAGGAAACTTCAACTTTTGCGTCATTTTTTTCATCAAAATTGAGGGTAGATGAGTTTTTCTAGTAATTTAGGTGCGAAAAAGACGAAAACGTAATCGTTTCTGCGAAATTTTGACTCGTTTTCGAATCACACATTGATAAGCCGGAAATGAAGCCATGGGGCAAAATGCGCAGTTTTGCGTGGGGCAAAATGCGCAGTGCTTGTTTTGTATTGTTTCGCTGTGTTTGTTCTTATTGCTATTTCCTTTACTTTTTTGTCGTTTTCCACTTTTTTTTCGTCAAATTGTTTCTATACCCAGGGTCGTATCGAGGCCGGGGCATTGTTCCGGGGCCCCTAAACATTTTATTGAAAAATGTGATGAGGGTAATGAACAAAAAATAGTAGTGTCTCACTTTTGAATAGCAAAACTTGTAAAAAAACCTCCTTTTTTCAACACCTTTTTTTTAATAAAATTTGAAAGTTTGAAGACCTTTTTGTTCAATTTTTGTGAAATAACGAACTTTTTCTGAATTTGTTTATTTTTTTTAAACATTTTTTTCATCATGGTTAGCGTTTATGTTCGCAAAACAGAGCGGATTGATGGTGGAAAAATATTCGAAACATGCAAGGCTGTCCGCGAGAGAAGATCTGTGAATTGCGAGTCAAAACGCTTTTCTATTGTTCGACGGACACTCGATCGCTACTGACAAAATTTTTGTTCTTAACAAATAAAAATTTTAAAAATCAAATTTTATGCTTAACTAAAAAATTTTAATTGAAATTATTCATGAAATCATTTATTTTGTGTTTCCCACAATTTTTCAGCAATCAACCTCGTGAAAACCCCATTTTTCTGCAACTACGCATTTTGCCCCACAGGTTGCGCATTTTACACCAGCGCTGGCAAAATGCGCAGAAAATCGTTTTTTCTTTAAATAAATATATGAGGCATAAGGTTCAACTAGAACTAAAGTTGCCTGAGGCTAAATTGTAACCACATATATGGTCTACAATATAGTGCCATTTGCAGATCCTCTCAGCCCTTATGCTGCCTCAAAAATTTAATAATATCAAAAACTGCGCATTTTTCCCCAGTCTCCCCTATACGTAATATCCCCAAAATAATCCAAGTGGATTTCTTTTAGGAAAATTTTCCAAGTGAAAATACAATTGAAAAACTATTCGTTTCTCCAATTGGATTTTTTCAGTAGGAAACCAATTTTTAAAACTTTTTACTTGACTTACGTTCGCTATCTAAAAAACGCATGAAATATGAACTTGAAATAGACGAATGTTAAAATCCTGAATTATTATAACAAAACTGTTGAGTTCTAAATAATGCTGGTAAAAATTCGTGCTTTAGCTTACTGTATTGTATTTAAATCACATTTAGTTTTTTAAATAAAAGTTCAAACATTTTTTCTTCTTTTTAAGTATACTCAGGAGCGTAAAATTAATCCTGAATTCAGGAATTTTATTTTAAATTAATTCGAATGAAGGGAAAAAAACAAAGCTTAAAATCTCTAAGTTATAATTCTCAAAAGTGTGTGTACTAGTTACTTACTAAATTTTTTCGTACATAGTAGTTCCCTGGAGAGAAATTCAATGCACACATTACACACACATTTTCGGAAAATCGTTTCGGAATTGTCTCATTGTGGATTTTTTTTTAGAAACGAGCGAAAGGAAGTTTTTGAGAAACGTAAGATTTCTTAGTTTAAGCCGTTTTTGCTCAGGAGAAAAAATTCAATGCAAACAAATTTTCGAAAGAATTTTTTGGGGGAATTTCAGAAAAAAATCTTTTCGGAAAACGTGGTGTTCGGAAAATGGTATTCCGAAAAATTTTTTCCGGAGAAATGGTCTTTAGGAATAATGAATTCGGAAAAATAATCGGTAACGACGGTAACCGATTAAATGTGCCAAGTTAAAATAATCATTACCTCGATTTTTCCAGAAACAGGGTTTTCCAAAATGTTCCGTTGACGGCACGAGAGAAAAATTGCGATTTGAACTATTAATTTCCACCGTTGAATTCACTTGCGATAGTTCACTTACGACTAAAAAATGTCCGGACGAAAAATGATTTTAGTCTGTGACTTTTTCAACGAAACGTTCACATGATTCATACTTTAAGGAGAAGAAGGAAATGTTTTTCGTTATTTTTATCTGTTTTTTACAATATGTAATGACAGTGTAATGATACTACGTTAAAACTTATCGACTTTGATATAGTGAATCATACTCGACGTTACAAATCAATGTTGCAAAACTGTGACAGCTTTATTCGATATCTTCTATTATTTCTTCATGAAAGCTGAAAATCGATTTCCGTTTAATCGATTGCCAGTTTTTAGTGTAAAACAAGGTTTTTGTACTTCAACAAGGCTTTTGTTAAAAAATGTAGTAAGACTGAAAAAAATCCAATTGGAGAAATGGTCAATTTTCCAGTTGGATTTCCACTTGGATAATCAAGTGAGTTTCCAGTTGAAAATCCAAGTACTATTCCAGTTGGAAATCCAACAAGATTTCCAGTTGGAAACAAGTTAATTTCTTTTATGAAAACTTAAATGTAATTCCAGTTGAGAAACCAATTTTTCGGCATGGATTCAATAAAACAAATTTTTATTAAACATCTTGCTTTTTGCACAAGTGACGATTCCATATGTTTTCATGAACATCGGTCGATTCATCATGAAACGGCTGCACTTTTTTTTAGATACATTTATGAACATTTATGAACATTTCATTTTTTTTCAATGCATGATCAATCAAGTTGCGGTTGTAAAGAAATCAAATGCATTGTACAATCAAATTTTGTTCAAAATATTAATGCCACAAAATCCAATTGAAAAACTTTTCATTTCTCCAATTGGATTTTTTCAGTAGGAAATCAATTTATAAGAATTTTTACTTGAACTAATACGTTCGCAATCTAAATAACGCACAAAATATGATTTTTGAATAGACGAATCTTGAAATCCTAAATTGTTATAACAAAACTGTTTATTATTAAATAATGCTGGTAAAAATTCGTGAAAAAAATTTATTCTCCAGGGTTTATACGTTTATACGTAATATCCCCAAAATAATTCTAGAAGAAACATTTTTCACGATTTTGATTCTCTATGTAAGATCTTGCTTATAATAATTTTGCACATTCATCTGGAGAAATCCAGCTTTTATGAAAACAATTTTATCAAGTATGGAAAATGGGTGCTCCTATTATTTTTAAAATTCTTCCTATAATATAATTTCTCATTTTTATCTCCCTCAACAGAAAAATTTTAAAAACTACTTTTTCTCGAATTCGTTTGATTTTTTACACTTCTTTTGTTCATTCTCACTTTCTGAATTAAAAGTGTAAAATATTCTACATAAAATCCCAAAATAGTTCTAGACAAATACTTTTTCCAATCTTAATTCTTCACGTAAGATTTTTTGATTGAGCACTAATCCCCTGCTAACACTCTTATAAACCAAAAATAAATAAATCCACGCGGAAATGCAATTATTTCTCGTGACAAAATTTCCAGTTCACCTCGAAGTTGTAAATGAACTTCGCTTCGAGTACTCAACTTTTCTCGTTTGGCTTCATCCCCGAGTTAATACGAAAGTAATAGTACGCTACCTGGTTTTCATTACACGCACCCTCGAAATAATCTTCGAGCTATTAAGGCGAGGGGTTCACTTTCACCTTCGCGTCTCCTTTCCTCTCACGCGCTCTCTATTCTTTGCGTCTTTCTCGCACGTCAACAGCGATCTCCTCGCCTTAAGCCTAGCTGAATTTTTCACGTTCCATTCCAAATTGTATTCCGCCTTCGCAAATTCTTTTTCGCCCCCTCTTTTTTCCATTAAGTATTTGCAAACGAGTGACGCTTCGCATTTACAATTTCTTCAAAGTGCCCTAATTCCCCTTGGGGGTTAAGCGCGTCGTTCGCTTTTTTCCCCCTTTGACTTCATTAAGAGATACGCAAAGTTATGCGATTCACGGATTTTTTGCTTGACTTCCGGGTTTTTATTGAGGAAATTTAGTTGTAATCCTTGGAGAATTAGACAAGTTATTCGATTGCGCTTGAATTGGGGTTCAAGTGTACTTGAATGGTTTAAAAACGTATTATGTTTAGTTAGGGTGTCTAGGCTCCGGGAAATTCGGGAAATCCTGGAATTCTACTTGAATTTTTCGAAATCTCCGGGAATTTTTCCTAGCTTAATTAATGCGTATTTAAGACTTTAAATTTACACCCAAAAAGTAGTTGGAAGATTGATCGGCATTTACAAAGTGGCCGAAAAAACGTTCCAAAAGTTTCCGTTACAGTGTTTGACATCATCAAATAGAACTTCGTTACATCAAATTCTAGAAATCTAAGTAGTGATCCACAAAAGAACTAGAAAATCGTAAAAAATGTGAAAAATTTGAAAAAATGCAAAATAGTAAAAATGTATTAAAAAAGTAAAGACTTAAACCGAATTTTATGAATGTTGACAAATATGGGAAGAAGTATAAATACCAGATAACTTTAAAAAACTCTTATAAGTTTTATAAAATTTTGAATACAAAAGCATTGAATTCTAGAAATCTATACAGTAATTCATTTTAATACCAGAAAGTTCTCTAAATTGATGTATAAGCAGTTTTTTTAAAAAACCTTTCATATACGTCACATATAATTTACTTTGAGTTCGAGAGTATCAAATTCAAAAAATTGAAATAGCGATTCAGAGAAGAACAAAAAAAAAATGATAAAATTCGAAAAAGTACAAAAAATCCTATAAATTTATAAACAATCAAAATCTATGTTGATGAAGCTTCTTTTAAAATCCGGAAATTATTAAAAATCTATATAACTTGAAATCCTAGAGCATCTGATTCTAAAAACTATACAGAAATCCACGAGAATACCAGAAAATCCTTCTAACCGTAAAAATATTGAAATAATACAAAAAATACTGAAAGTTCTAGAAATCTATGAAACTTTAAAGTTAGGAGCATCAAATTATGAAAATCTACCTAATCATCCATAATAATATTAAAAATCTATAAAAATCCTACAAATTGCTACATAGATTTGTAAATGCTGAAAAATACTGAAGACTAATAATAATAAAAATCTATGAAATACTGAAATTCAGTCTAGAAATTATTTTCTGGAAAATCTATAAAAATATCCAAAATACCGTAAACTTTAGCTTCGAGAACGTAAAATTATAGAAACCTTTACAATTTATAAAAATACTAAAAACACTTGGAGTCCATAAAATTCTCACAATCTACAGAGACTTTTTCCTCAAATTACTCTAAAATTATATAATAAAATAATAGACAATCGACGAAAGACAAAAAATTTGTTTATTAAAAAAGTATCCATATATAATTACGTTACAGTTATGGTTTTTTTTCTCTATAAAATATTCAATACAAATAATGTGAGAAAATCACCCGGAAAATATCCGAGAATTCTGTTTTTGGAAATATAACTGGACAACCTGTTAGTAACAATCGTGAAGAGCCGGGTTGTTCCGTTGCTCGTACAGACAGGACCAAGAAAAGCAACCCCTTTAATTGACCCTGAAAACCCCTGTTGATTTATGTGAGATCAGGGGAAAATGTTTCGAGTGTGATACAAAATGAAACTCATAACACACAATTACATTTATGCTGATTTATCATAAACTAAAAATTTGAAATGGTTACATTGATACATCGTTTGATTATTCATACTTGCACTCTATGCATTTTTACTTCGCGTTTACTGCTCAAGAAAAAGGAAAACGTAATCTCTCCTTGTAAATTTAATTAAAATATTGAAAACTCCCTGCTTTGGTTCTGACAATCCTATCTGAATATTTTGATATGTCACTTTAAATTCTTGTGATTCTCTTGTGCTTCTCTTATTTTTTATTAAATTTTCCGTACATTCTAATACCTAATTTCCACTCATAATTTGCAATTTCAATTTGTCACGATAATTAACCTCGACCCTCTGATTTTATAAAATCTCCTCCTCTATTTCTCATTTTTCTCCTTGATTTGTAGTTTTGGACCTCGTTATAATATTTCCTATATTTTCTGTAAATTTCCCATTATTTTCCTTGATTTGTAAATTAGAACAACGATATTAGATTTCCTACGTTTCCCGTGAATTTCCCATTATTTTGATTTGAACTTGATTAAAAGAATTTTGCACAAAACCCATTCTGAATTTTAAAGAAAAAAAATATAAAGTGTTAGTTTTGTATTTACTTGTTTTTAAACCGCTGGTGTCAAGTGACCAGAACTCAAACTAGCAAGCTTGGCATTGTCACTTTTGGCAGGGGTTGTTATTTGGGAACAGTTGGCCGCCGTCAGGTCGGGCTGATACTGGTCGGGCTGAAAATTGTCTGGAGATAAGTTCAGGGTTGCCATTGTGCATACAGAGTGAAATTATAGCTTGTCCTTCATATATACAAGAAAATAAGTTGCAACAATTGATTAAAAATTTGAATTGGATCCTGTTATTTTGGTTTTTATAAACAATGGAAAAATTGTTAGAAGAATCAGAAATATCTAACAAGGAATTCCGTTTTTCAGAAAGTCGACCTCATAAAATTTTTATACAAAGAGTTTTTTTATGAAAATCATAAAAATATCATAAAACTCAGTTTATATTTATTATCATTATTATAATTACTATTTGTTATAAAAACTTTATAAAAAATGAATCATATGAAATATCCTTCTTCATTGAGAATTTCAATGTGAAAAAATTTTTCACAAAATCTTATCAAAAAAACCGTATCAAAAGAATATTATCTGTATGCACAATAAATATATGCACAATGTTAGTAACGCACAAAAAATTTATCGGACGCGTCCAGGATTTTTTTTTTGTTGCAAAACAGCGACTGGGAAAAACCCAATCAAACGGATATTGAAACGTGTGTCGAAATAGATATCGAAATGGCTATCGAAGTATAGATGTCGAAATGGTTTTTCCAATGAACGTCGTTTTACTAATTTATCTAAAAGTTCGCGATTGTACAAATTCGTTGGGAAAACCATTTCGAAAATAATGATTCTTTTTATCTGCTTCCTTTCCAGCTCTTACAAAATTTTAAGTATAAAACAGTAGAACAAATACCTAATATTTGAAATTCAGAATTATGTTAATATTTTAAAATATTAATACATATGTAACATATGTCATAATGTAAAAACACATGCACCAACATAATATTGCTGATCGGTACTTTATTTCAAATCCAGAAAAATATGTGACCATCCCAAAAATTATGTAGAAAAACCAGATTTTATGTCGAAAACGCAAAACTCCGTATGAAATTCCTTATCAACGGTTGACAACCCAAAAGAAATTTAGATTTCTGAGAAATCCGTATATCTGGCCACCCTGGTTAAGTTACAGAATGTTTATTAATAAATGTAACAAATACCATGAAAATAAAAGGAATGGAGAAGACTAGAAAATATTTTTCATCAGGAAACTTCGGATTCATTATAAATTGAAAAGTTATAATGATAAATGATGAATAATTTAAATACAAACAATACAAAATAATACGTTTAATAATAATAATGAATAATGAAAATAATAAACGTAAATAATAAATACATATATTAGGGTGGCCGTTACAATGGCTTTGGTCGAATTTTGACCGTGCCGCCCACTAAATCGGCTCAAAATAATTAAAAAACATTACCTAATTTTTTTCAGATTTTTATTCCAATATTAACCCGTGCCTGTAGAGCCCTCGTTTTTCCCCTTTAAATAACATGGGTTTTCGTCTTCAATACGGTCTTTATTTTTTTTCAAACACCCCATGAACTGAAAAAATAAGTTTGACGTGGTAAATGATAGTCGACAAATATAAGAAGCTACGAAAAAAATTTCAGACCTCTACGTGAGTTCCTTGTATGTTGTCTGTTACATACAAAACGAGAAATAAGTCAAAATAATGAATTTTCTCATATATAACATATGTTTTTCTTCAATCAGTTTATAGAATATTAGTTTGACGATTGATAATTGGTAATAATCATTACAAATAAACTTTGTATGAAATATTTACACACTTGCA
>JAPYZL010194124.1:0-14677 GCA_030522825.1 Platygaster orseoliae | reverse complement strand
TGAGCGATATAAAAAAATACGTGTCGATTTATTTTCGATAAAAAGCATAAAAAAATGTATCTCATCGAAATTTGCAATCACGACTGCAAATCTGATATAGAATCACCCGTATACTTTACTTTTCTTTTACATTTTGTTAACTTTAAATGAATAATTTACAAAACTTCTTTATACACATTGAAATTTATTTATTTATTCTTTCAAAACTTCTCCGCCCTACAATAATTCATACAGATTCATTTTTTCTTCAAAAACTTGTATATTTTTCTCTTCTTGTACAGTGATCTTGAATGTTACATCTCCATATTTTTTAAAAACAAAATTTTTTTATTAATTTTAATATATTATTATTATTTATAATATTTTGAAATGACAAAAAAATGTATATTTTGAAAAAAAATCAATACCATAATCTTTTGGGACTTCGTCATTTAGTTTTATTTTCTTTCCTCTTGGAAGTTCAGTGTTTTCGTTTAAATTTTTTATGTTAAGAGCATTCCGATGTCTATTTTTTGATAAGGTATTTTGCGATAAGTATTATGCGTATTACAATGTTAAAACGAGTTTTTGTTTTAAAAAGTCCAATTCATTAGAAGTAACAATTATTTTTTGTTTTTTAGGTGCGTTTGAGTATCTATTTTGGCTCTGAGGTCAGTTTTTACAAAAATAGTTTATCTGAAAATTATTTAAAACGAGAAACAGTAAAAACTCCTACCTCATCGACAAATTGACATCGGAATGCTCTTAACCAAAATTTTGACTTTACCATCTGTAGTAACTAGAACTAAAATATGAATTTAGTTACATTAATTTATTTTAGTTCTATTATTTATTCAGTATAGAACTAAAATATGAATTTCATTTTTTTTTCCAAATTTTAATAAATGAATCTCTCCATTTCTGAAAAAATCACAATTTATCAATACTTCCCTAGTAAAGTTGGAACTTATAAGTCGCCGTATAAAAAAACTTATAAACCGTCCATATAAAAAATTTTTAAGTTCTTGAAATTTTATAAGTTATACTCATAAGTTCTTATGAACTTATAAGCTTTCAAAAAATTAATAAAAAATAATATATCTTCAGTAAATTTTTTCTTAAATATTAAAACATAATATATATTTACAGGTTCACTTTAAATTTGTTCTTAATCTGTAAACACACAACTCAAAATCCATATAAAAATCTGCCAATGACAGATTTTGAACCCGGGGCGCGGTGAGGTGTAAAACGCAGTCGAAAATACTGAGCCATTCTTATAAAATGACAGTTGAAGTAAAAATCTTCTTCATTCCAAAAATTATTTGCAGATCTATGCTTCACTTTGAGAATATAGCATGAACGTATACAGCGAAACGATTTTTATAAGTTTATTAAGGAGGCCTTATAAAAAAAATTTTTTACAAGGTGGGCCTTATAAACAAAAATATCTTATAAGTCTAACTTATAAAATTCGGAAAATTTATACTTTTTTATACAGACAGTTTATAAGTTTTCTCAAAACTTATAAGGAAATTCGAAAACTTATAAGTTTTAGGCAAACTTATAAGTTTCAACTTTACTATAGGGTTTAATTTTCACTAATCTTTATGCACAAATTTATGATTATTATTTTTATTAAACAATAATGTGTACATAGACGAAATTCATATAAATCACAAATGTGCACAAGTTAAGAGATTTTAACTCAAACCTTAAACTAGAACTGAATGGGGGTTGGCGCGCGAAGCGCGCAGGGGGCCTTTAGCCCCCCTAGTAGGGGAAAGTGGGGAATTGTGAGACACACTTTATTTTTGCACAGTATCTCTATCGAAAAAAAAGAATTTTTAAATTCCAAAAACTGTAACGTTAACTATATATAAAAACAAAATTTCTGGCTTTTACCGATTCATAAAATAATTTTTTCCTGATGATTCCCATGACTTAAAAAAAGTAGCTTTTCGAGATTTTGAAAAATGGTGGGGAATTGTGAGACACGGCGTAAATCGAATGAAAACTCAACACCTTAAAGCCAAAAACTTTATTAGGGCTACAAAATAGTTATAAAATGAATGCTGAAAAGTTTCGTAACGTATCGTGCAAGACTTCCAGGCGGTAAATTGCACGATCGAGCGACTGTCCGAATAGAGTCATATGTACCAAAATCTGCTTGATTCCCTCTAAAACGGCGGCATAATCAACTTTGTCTATTCTTTTTGCGTAATAACGTGGCATGGTGTCTGCAAAACGATAAGAAGTCAAAAACACCAAATAAAATACAATTTAGTGTATCGCGAAACACTGATATTGAATGTCTCGCAATTCTCCACTAAAAGTGTCTCATAATTCCCCACGAACTATGTTTTGCAATATAGCGGTGTGCAAACGACTGAAAGACTTTTCATCCAAAATGACTTTTGTGTATCGAAGGGCTAAAGTTCAAGGATAAAAAAAAAGAATATTTACCTGAGTGGGTTTGCAACAGCACTTTCAAAACACGGGCAAACACAGGAACGCAAGAACACTTTGGGAAACTTGATTTTCGAGTCACGGCCACAGGGACATATATATACGGGTACACTGAATGTTTGCTACTAGAAATATGAGCTCTGACCGAGATGACACAAAATCAGCTGTTTCGATCTGTCTCCGTTGACACATGTTCAAATGACAGTGCTGTCTCACGATTCCCCACGTATCACGGTTCCCCACGTCTAACAATTCCTCTATATAATATGTATATTAACTAGAAACTATCGTGTGCTTTGCGCGCTGATTTAACGCGTATTTACTTCGTTAAAAAAGGCAGTTAATAAGTGATTTTCAATTCTTAAGGGGGTGTTCTCATGAATTGGCCGTATTTCGAAGCGGGTTTTGGAATTTCACAGTGGGAAAACTATAATTGATTTTCTAATGTGGTTTTTTCCTAAAGTTTTATTAATCCATAGACTGTAATATTTACAAAACTTCTATGAAAATTTTGCACGGTTTGGTCACTGCACCCTTGCGAACATAGGCCTTTGGAAAAAAGTTGTTTGATGGTTCACACCAAATATCTAAAATGGCTTGTCTGAGACTCAAGAGCAAGTGTTTTTCTTAATCTATGGTAGTGTAGTTATCGACTGACGGAGGCTTTTTACTTTAACATAAAAATTTTTCAAAATGACAGACTATAGCAAAAAAAATCGTTAAAAAAAATTGTTTTTAAAAAACTTGAAAAATTCATCAAACATTCGTTATAAACAATAGGGGAAAAAACGTCCGTCAGATGATAGCGAGTACATTTCCACACATTAAAAAAAAAGTTTATCAAAATCCGTCTACTAGTTCCTTGGAAATCGTGTGAACCAGTTTGGAAAAAGTAGTTTTGAGAAAAACGCTTTAAGGAAACATTCTCATGGATTGGCCGTATTTCGAAGGGTTTTTTGGAATTTTACTGTGAGAAAACTATAACTGATTTTGTGATGCGGTTTCTTTTAAAAGTTTTACAAACCCTTAAACTACAAAATTCAGAAAATTAATGTGAAAAAATTTTCACCGTCTGGCCACTGCACCCTTGCGAACATAGGATCGAACGTGGCGCGCAGCGGCAATTCCGTGCAGAGCGTGACGAAGTTTTTCCAAAACCCATTTTTCGTTTTGAATCTGGGAAAATTCTTATGGTATACTATTCTATGGTTCCTAATCTTTCGAACAATGAAAAAAAAAAAAATCAATTTCTCGAAACCGTTCAATGAGAACACCCCCTTAAGATTACAAATTACAAACTTCATTGTCAAGAGAAAAATATTTCATTGAAACTAACCAAAACGCAATGAAATTCCATTCGAAAAAATATTCGTATTCAAATGTGGACGTTCAACATGGCCGCTCTCATTAAAACAATATGGCCGCACTTCTATAACCCCTGAAAACAATTGAAAACAATGGCCGCGTCCAGTCGGGTTGCCCTTTTTCTCTTTAGGAATTTTCGCATTATTAGGTCATACAGCATTCAAATGATTTGAATGCATAACATTTATGAAAATCGGAATCATTCGAAAATCATATATCTGGCAGGATTTTGAATTCAAATGCTGCGGTCAACTTCAGGTGTTTACAAGATTGAAGTTGGCAATCCAAGATGGCCGCGCTCAATGGGGATTAACCATAAAGCTTAGAGTACATGGACTGGCCATTCTCCCATCTGCCTCAGCAAAAGTGGTTGGCCAAATATTGGAGATTAGAGACAGGCCCCATCACATTGGTAGTATACCTATATGGGGCTGTCCATAAATCTCGTGACGCTGAAAGGGGGGCGGGGGGTTTGAAGGATCGTCACGATTCGTCACGTTCGAGGGGGGGAGAGTTTTTCAAAACGTCACGTGACGAAATAAATCGATCATATTGCTTATCCGTCCTTTCATGAAAAGTTTTTTATTTAACACCGCAGCCAATGTCCATTATAAAAGTATATTGGAAAAAAATTTATCATAGTGAACGGGGGGGGGGGAGAGCTGAAAATTCGTCACATGGCGCTACAGGGGGGGGGTCTTTATATCGTCACATTTTGTCACGCGGGAAGGGGGGAGAGGGTCAATTTTGGTCATTTTTGGCGTCACGAGATGTATGGACGGCCCGTATATACGTCTTAAATATAGTATGGTATTGTATATATAGCACAGCAATAGTATTCTGTAGTATATATAGTAATAGTATAATATTGAACGGGGCTCGTCTCCATTCTCCAATGATTTGCCATCACATTTCGTGAATGGCCAGTCCATGTACTCTAAGGTCTATGGGATTAACTCCTTTTTCTCTTTTGTGGATTATTATGTATACGCCCTGCTGAAAAAATCCAATCTGGAAATCCAAATGGAAGTCCATTTAGAAACCCATTTAGCTCAGTCCAAATAGAAATCCAACTAGATTATTAGAAAGGGTTTTGATGAATATCTTATCGGAAATCCTGCTAAATTTCTACTTGGAAATCCAAATGGAATTCCATTTGGAAAAACCATTTAGCTCAGTCCAAATAGAAATCCAATTAGATTATTATTAGAAAGGGTTTAATGAATATCTTATCGGAAATCCTACTAAATTTCTACTTGGAAATCCAGATGGATTTCCATATGGAAATCCAAATGGAATTCCATTTGGTAACCCATTTAGCTTGGTCAAAATAAAAATCCAACTAGATTATGAGAAAGGGTTTTGATTGGTTTTGATGAAAATCTTATCGGAAATCCTGCTGAATTTCTACTTGGAAATCGAAATGGATTTCCATATGGAAATCCAAATGGAATTCCATACGGAAAGATAGAAGTTCCATGAAGAACTATTTACATTTCACTTCTCGTATGACACGGTCTGCGAAAGGCAACTTACAACTCCCGTTGCCGATCTCTTAAACTATTCTCACTACTATCTACATGCGGGTTTAAGTACTCGGTACCACCTAGCCGCGGTGGCACGAAGCCTCGCTCGCGGCGCGGAAAAATTCAAATGCGCCTGAAAATGAAGAATCTAATATATTTGCCTCGCCGAAGCCTCGCCCGCGCCGCGAGCGAGGCTTCGGGCCACCGCGGCTAGGTGGCTACCGAGTACTTAAAACCGCATGTAGATAGTAGTGAGAATAGTTTAAGGGATCGCCAACGGGAGTTGTAAGTTGCCTTTCGCAGACCGTGTCATATGAGAAGTGAAATATAGATAGTTCTTCATGGAACTTTTTTCTTTCCGTATGGAATTCCATTTGGATTTCCAAGTAGAAATTCAGCAGGATTTCCGATAAGATTTTCATCAAAACCAATCAAAACCCTTTCTCATAATCTAGTTGGGATTTTATATGGACCGAGCTAAATGGGTTTCCAAGTAGGATTCCATTTGGATTTCCAAATGGGTTTCCAAATGGAATTCTATTTGGATTTCTATATGGAAATCCATCTGGATTTCCAAGTAGAAATTCAGCAGGATTTCCGATAAGATATTCATCAAAACCCTTTCTAATAATCTAGTTGGATTTCTATTTGGACCGAGCTAAATGGGTTTCTAAATGGAATTCTATTTAGAAATCCAAATGGCCCGCCCAATTGGATTTCCAAACTAAATTTCCATTTGGATTTCCATTTGGAAATTTCTATTTGTATTTCCATTTGGAAATCCAAATGGAAATCCAATTGAATTTTTTTAGCAGGGCGGGTCATTTCAGGTCAGATTTACACCCCCCCCCCCATCACATATATCATTGTAAGATTTTTTTAAATATTTTCCATACAAACAAATAGATATGTTTTTTTGGTTAAGTGGAAAAAACATTTTTCACGACTGTACGATTTTTCAAAGTATAAAAAATGCCGATTTTTACATGAAAGTAGCATTATTGAGCGCCTCAAACTCGAAAACGCCTAATTCAAAACAAAATTATTGTAAGTAAAAAAGTTTTACTTACATCGTGACTTTTTTACCTGCCGAAAAAAAAAATTGTTTGAACATTTTTCACTTATCAAAAGTTGGAAGTTGTTCAAAAAAGTGATATATCTCAAATATATCAGTAAAATGTCAATTTTTTCTCTACAGTTCGATTCGCTAGAGATTATCGAAAAAAAATTTTAGTTTAGAGTGGCTTTCAAAGTGGTTCAAAAAATAGAGTAAATCAAAGAGCGATGCGCGTGACCTGCGCGAGCTACTGCGCGCTTCGCGTCGCGTCGAAATTTCAATAAGCGCACAGTGATGCTGTTGGGCAAAGTGAATATGGATAAACAGACAATTGCATTTTTCATTGAATAGTAAGTTGTCAAGCAAGATGATTATTTGTGCCAAATGAAGTTTCTGGATAATTATTTCTTGAGCTTAAGCTAAATCTTTGTTCGTGTTTCCAATAAATAACCCGTCTGTATTGTTTTCTATTCTTCAGGTACTGATACAAATGTCAACATTGCCTAAAAACGTTGTATTATACTGTATTTTACGTATCTATGGCTTTTATTCCTCGGAAAATAAGAATTTATGGTTGAATTTGCATTCTCAAATAACTGCAGTGTTCATCTAGCTTTGATTTTTTAATGGTTTATGCTTCTGAGAAGAAAAAAGATATATATCTGAATATTCCATTAGCACCGTGTCGAAAAATGCTGCTCCTTTAGTTTTCGCAGATTAATGGTTTCAGAAAACTGAAAACATAAAATTTTTAATAATAAAAGCTTAGCAAGGAAAATTAGCTTGCAAATGACCCATTCAATTACTACACTTCTAGAGCTGTACGAATAGACCAAAAAAGATTCGATTTTGCCAAATATTTCAGTATTGTACCGGACAAACAATGATTATGAAATTGCCGCGAAAATGCTTCAATCGCGATTCGAAGATTGTAAAACTATTACTGGAATCTAAAAGTCCCTAACTTTCTTGACTAGACAGAAAGTAGACAGTATCATCTATTCCCTGTTTACTTTCTGTCTACTCTCTGTCAACTTTTTTTCCGACCAAGGTAAATCCGAAAAAGCGACATTATATGGCATATGTAAATTGTCGATAATGCAATAATATGTCGTTTTCAATACCTGCGTCTCAATACCATATAGAATTGGAAAAGGCGCATATGTCAGGATAAAATCGCTATTTCGTTTTTAAATAAATAAATAACTATGAATTCAGCTTTAAAAAGACACGCAGGTATTGAAAACAATATATTACTGTATTATCGACACTTTATTAATGCCATAATGTCGCTTTTTCGGATTTATCTTACTCAGAAAAAAAGTTGACAGAGAGTAGATAGAAAGTAAACAGGGAATAAACGATACCCTATACTTTCTGTCTAGTCAAGAAAGTTGGGGGTTGAATTATATTCAGCCATTAAGCGACTCAAATCTTTCGATAAAACTGTACGCATCGTTCAATGAAGCAGACAGCGTTTGCGTTTTAAGAAAAAAAGACCCAGAAAATCGAAGTAGATAAGTTTGTGAAGAAGTTTCATTTGACTTCCATACAATGAGAATTTTTGTTATACCACGGTACCGTAATAAATGACGTTTTAACATTCATAACGAAGATCGTTTCATTTGTTTTCCTATATTTACTTTGCCTAACAGCAACACTGTGCGCTTATCTCGACGCGGCACGAAGCGCGCAGCTTGCGCGGGTTGCGCGCATCGCTATTTGATTCCCTATATTTTTTGAACCACTTTGGAAACCACTCTAAACTAAAATTTTTTTTCGATAATCTCTAGCGAATCAAACTATAGAGAAAAAATTGACATTTTACTGATATATTTGAGATATATCACTTTGTTTAACAACTTTCAACTTTTGTTTAGTAAAAAATGTTAAAACAATTTTTTTTCGGCAGGTAAAAAAGCCAAGATGTAAGTAAAACTTTTTTACTCATGATAATTTTGTCTCGAATTAGGCGTTTTCGAGTTTGAGGAGCTCAAAAATACTACTTTCATGTAAAAATCGGCGTTTTTTTATACTTTGAAAAATCGTATAGTCGTGAAAAATGTTTTTTTCACTGAACCAAAAAACATATCTATTTGTTTGTATGGAAAACATAAAAAAAATCTTACAATGATATATGTGATGGGGGGGGGGGGTGTAAATCTGACCTGGAAACTGGAATGACCCATATACGGTTCAGAAGATGAGAAGGAATGAACTCTACCGTGCACGAATGAACGATCCGAAAAACCTCACATTCGCCTGAATTTCGCATGTTTTTCACTAGGGCAAGGGATTTTGGAGGAGCTTGGAGGAAATTAGAAGGTGATGGAAAAATTCTGAGGCTGGAATCCGATTCAGCGACCCAAAATCGATAAAAATAAATCTGTCTTATATCCAGTTCATTCAACTTTTTTTTTGTGGGCCTTGGTCATGGTTCAAACTCAACCTCACAATCACAAGTAAAAAGCCGAATTTCTATGCTATTTTGAAATAATAAATTACTCTGATATTTACGCTTTTCCTTACTTCTATGAAATATAAGCTTTTTGATTGGCTTAACGAAATCCCGCCACTAATTGTCACCTCCCAAGTTTCCGGTTTCTGGGATGTAATCCCGGGTCCTGCGGAGAATCATGAAAAGCGTCGAGTGGCGAAATATTGAATCTTCCGACGACGTCAAATTTTACGCCCCTCGAAATCCATAATATAGAATTCCAGTCCCTTAAGTCTCTGAAAATCCCCGTCACATTCGCAGGGGATTCCCGCACTGAGAGAAAAGACGTCCTCTGAGAGCACGCAAGTGTTTCACGCTTTTATAGAAAATGCAGAAAATGGCATGACGAGCACAAAACTTTCAAATCCATGATTTTTTAATACCGTTTTTATTACTTTTGAAAAGTACAAGTTCCTGCTCTTCCACTATATTGTCCGGTGCAAGTGTATAACAGATTCAGGGACATTGCGACAAAATTGTTTTAAGGGAGGGATCCAAAAAAGGGTAAATGTATACATATGCATTTACAATAATATTTTTTTTAACGTAATGATAAATATTTATTCTATCATCATTACATCTTAGAGTAAATCGATTTGCAACGCCTAAGCTTTTACTTTTTAAAATTCATGATGTTTTTTATATAAAATCATTATATGTCACTTCTAATGTCTCTCAGTACTTATCTTTTTAGGATGTATACTATTTACAGGGTTCTCTAGTATTAGTACGCACTTCTATACAAACACTTCTAGAATTTGATGATCTAACACTCAAAGATTTTGACATTGATTTTTAGTATTTTTACAGCTTCCCATAAAAATAAGTTTTTCATGGACTACTATTACTGTGTGTACTTTTTGTATTTTTCAGTATTATAAGATAAATAAATTTTCTAATATTTTTACAGATTTCTTGAACTGTTAGTATTTTTCGAATTTCTTCAGTATTCAAATAATTCGAAGAAACTCCTGATATAATAATGGATTTATACCCATATTTCTAGGTATTAATGCTCTTGGATTCAAAGTTTCCAAGATTTTGGAGAGAAAGTAAATTATTCTTTATTTATTATATATTTATTATATTATATATATTTTTATTATATTTATTTCTTTATTTATTATATATATATAATGAAATCCAATGATTACATAATTTTTTGTTACATATTAACTACAGTTAGGAATAAGCTTAAAAATAATTTAAATATCGGCACTGAAAATTCACGAATGTTAAAAATCACGAAGTCATATAAATCAAGCTAGCCAAAGTTTTCAAATCTATCATAAAAACACTCCTCATACAGCCCGATTTACTATAAAAGTATGTCACAGAAAAACTAATTCGTAAAAATAGACCGCAAGGAAGTAATATTCATAATACGCGGGAAATCCCCGAGGGTATGTTGTGGAGCTCGTCCAGGAAATGAAATCCCCCGCGTAAGATTGGAGGCGCGGAAAATGCTACCCCGTCTCGTTCCTTCCATAATTCATACCAAAAATGTAGAAACTGTAGGTTGTAATTAATTTCCCCGCGACTGCCTTGTTGCGGCAGCAATGAGCCTTCGGGAAAAAAGCTTCGAATGAGTAATGGAAAAAAAGTGTTTTCAAAGCATGCGAAAAAATACAAAATTCGAACATAGGTTGCACACCTATCTCTGGAAAGTTCGAACAACAATTAACCGGATTCATGCTTTAAAAGTATGTGAACACATGCTATGACTAAAAAAGACTTAACTCAAGTGTATATGTTTAACATTTTTGACCGACTTTTTCGGTAAAATTTTGAAAAAGTTTTTTCAAAAACGTTTCTGAATTCTCATGTGCGTGAAATAAGGTATTCAAGCATATGGCAATGTAGGCGATTTTAACTAAAGTTGCATTTTAAGGAAAACATCAACCAGGTAACTCTAATTTTACAGTTACATGCATTAAAATGCATCTTGTTAAAAATTTCAAGATGGTTATATAGATAAATACTTCGGATTATGCTGAAATATGTATTTTTTCATGACGTTGAAAAGTTTTAAAATGGAAGCAACTCAATCCAGTACTTTGTGAAGATCTTCTCTAAAAGGAAGTAAATTTTGTGCTTAAGGAGACCTTACTATGGGTCACAGGTTTTGAGCACCCGAGATAAAAAACCAGAGTATCTTTTCAGTTTCCGAGAGTATCTTAAATCTCGGAATTAGTACCATTGATTCTTTGAAGGCTCCAAAAAGTAACTGAGAGTCTCCAAGAGTATCGAAAATGTTTTTGTATGTCTCTAAAATTCTCCACTAGGCACTTTGAGTCTCATATTTGAATGCATAATTTTTTAGTACGATTTTTTCTATTGAATACTTCAGTATTTCAGTAATAAAATCGGAGACTTTTATCTCCCGAAGTCTTTTTTTCATGGCTGTAGTCTCCAACAATCTCTTAATTATTTATTTTGATATCTGTAGTCTCAAACTCGCGCCAATTTTGCCGAAAATATGAGTTTATTTCGGTAATTACATTTATGGGAGATTGGAGAATCCCGAATGTTTACTTTTTCATCCTCAGCCATTTTTTTCTCTTAAAATATGAATTTTAATAGATGCTCTCATTTATTGAAAACTCTGGTATCCTAAAGAGAGACTTAAATCTTTAACACTTTGAAAATTTTTACTTGAACTTCAAAAACTTTATGCAAAATCAGCCATAACGAGCGCTGAACGCCTACTGTAAACTGAGCATAATGTTCCCGCTTACCGAGAGCCGTATAATAGTCGAAAACCTGCCATAAAAAACCCATTATGTTCAAAAAATTGAACATAATAGGTTCTTCATGACCAGTTTTTCGACTACTACCCTATTAGCCAAAAAAGGTTCTATAAACGTTTTAAATGGTGCCAGGAGCTCCCGGTACCATTTAAAACGTTTTTGCAAAACACGCACAAAAAAGGTGCTTTCTGCACCTGAAAACAAACACGAAGGACATGCATTTCCGATTGGCGATTTGGTTTCGATCATTTCGAAGTGAGCGTCACGTGTTATTGCGTGTTTTTGGTGTTTATTACCTAGGGGAAGGTATTATTACCGACAGAAAACCAGGGATACAAAACTCAACCGCGGCCATTTTGAACTATAGTTCAAAATGGCCGCCGTTCCGCCGTATCGGAAATGCACCCCCTTCGCGTTGATTTTCAGGTGCGAGAAGCACCTTTTTGTGCGTATTTTGCAAAAAAACGTTTATAGAACCTTTTTTGGCTAATAGAGTATACGCCGGTCAGTTAGCGGAAACATTATGCTCACTTCACAGACGGCCCTCATCGCTCGTCATTGCTGATTTTTCATAAAATATCGTATGCACCTCGGCAAATACGACCGACGTCTTCATGTGCCACCCGCACTGGAAACATCATGAGTGGCACATAAAGACGGCCGTATATACCTCAGACTATAATACACTATAATAATAAAAAAAAAACAACGTTAATTAACATGAAGATTCATTTTAATTTATTTTTCATTTGTAATATCCTAGTATGTTTAAGTCACTTTTTTAAGGACTTCAATATTTTTTAGCGGAGTTTCGAATTGTCATTTTTCAGGTTATTGCAGTCTCTTTTAATCACTATTTAAAATATTGCAGTTAACTCGAGATGCGTTTATAAATATTCGATTATTTTTTGATAGAGTCGTTCACAAAGGTTTATTTTTGGGAGACTTTGGTCTCCTTCGCAGAGGCGTAGCCACAGGGGGGGGGCAGGGGGACAATGTCCCCCCCAAAAGATGTTAGGGGGGGATATCATATCAATTATCCCCCCCCCCCCACCGGATTAGAGAAAAAAAATGTTAGTGTCACTTTCATCAAAGTTTTAAATTCGTGCATATATACTAGAGCTATGCTGGAATTCAAACGAAGTGTGCTTTTTTTGTGAGCAAATTTGGCCGTTCACGGGCCAGAGCGGGAGAGACGCGCCAGAGCGAGAAAGACGCAAAATTTCACTCTCCTCGCCTTGTGCGAGTTAAATATACAGGGTGTTTCAGTGATGGCGGATTAATCGAAAACCATGTATTCCTCATCAAATTCTAAGACGATTTTCCTTTTGCCATTTTTTTCAAAACTCAAAATTAAAAAAAGTTATTCGAGTCTGAAATTTAAACAATAAATACACTTTTTCGACGAGTAGGGATATAAACCATGGGCCAAACTTTATTCGAATTTTCTTCATATTTTTCTGAGTTAAAAAGTCCTTTGCAACTTTTCACAAAATTCAAAATGAAAAAAGATATTCGAGTTTGAAATCAGAGAAACCTGATTGGTTAAAACTTCTAACTCGAATATCTTTTTTGATTTTGAGTTTTGTGAAAAGTCGTATGCTATGTACGTTTTTATTAGCAACCCCTATATATATAGACTGAAAATATAAACCCCTATATATAGTTTTATAAAATGAAAAAACAAGTTTCATCATTCGTGCTCCAAGGCACGATAATAGCATGGAGAACAAAACTGCATTTTTTCAGAATTTTTGAAACATGCCATCATACATTTACAACCCTTCAAAATTCACATTTATTCATTTTTCCTGCCGGGGGCCATGTAAATTCACATTTAATTTTTTGCTAAACACATTTGTGCATATTTTGAGTGATGTAAAGTGCTTCGTAAGATTCATGGCTCCATGTTTGATTAATTTATGGTCAGAAAAATCGTCAGCTCATGCCGATTTCATTTTTTTGATAATCATAGGATGCATTTTCTACTATACAGGGTGTTCCACAGTGAACGGAAATCCTTGAAATCATGAATTTCTCATAAAATTCTACGTAAATTTTCTTCTAGCCATTTTTTACAAAACTGAAAGTCAAAAAAATGATCAAACTTTGAAATGTAAGTAATAAATGCTTTTTTTCGACTAATTCGGATAAAAATCACGTACCAAACTCTACCCAAATTTTTTTCATATTTTACTGAGTCAAAAAGTCCTTTGATACTTTCCGAAAACTCAAAATCAAAAAACATATTCCAGTTATATATTATCGCTGAAAGTAGTGTAATCAGTGATGTGAGTCGGTCAATTTGACGGTCATTTGACCAGTCAATTGACGGTCATGACGGTCAAATGTCAGAAAAATTTTGGTCAGCTTTTGACGTCAAATGACTCTGACACGTCAAATTTTTTTCTGACCGTCAAACCTCAAACTGTCTATACTAGTCGAACAAAACTAATGGTGAACTTAAAAATACTGTTATAATTATTTTCTGGATTGTCATATTCAGTTAAATATTTCAAAGCATCAATGCTGAATTTGAAGTTTAACCCCCCTTCATTTGTCCTAAATATTTCTTTCGACTAGAAGTCCACTTAAATACCCTAAATGATTTTTATTATTCGTATAAAAACCCTAAAAAAACTTTATAAAAAGAATTTTCTTTAAAATATTATTATTTGTTAAAAAAATTCTCATTCAATTTTTTTTTTAGAAACGTGTGTTAAGAAAAATTATTTAGACTCATTTTATATTTTAAAGAAATTTATAAAAAAATTTTTTTTTTACTAAACTGTCTATCTTTTTAGTAAAAAAATTTTTTTTCAAGGTTTTTGTAAAGTAACTTTATAAGAAAATTTCCTTTCATAAGACTTTTTCAAGGTCGACTTTTTAAAAATTAATTCTTATTAAAAATTCTGATTCTTATAAAAATTTCGCCTTTTTTTATAAGAATCAAAATCACTAGGGTAATTAAAAAAATACCATTAATCTGGAGGGGAACCCATTATTTTGGCATCACTGAAGAAGAGAGATGCAA
>JAPYZL010194110.1:0-13557 GCA_030522825.1 Platygaster orseoliae | reverse complement strand
GGCACAGATAACGACACTTGGGAACTTGAAAATTTTCTCAATGGTAAATAGTCTCTAGAGCCCATTAATGTGACACAAATTCAAATATTTTTATTCAGGAGGTAGAATATGAACTAAATAATAATTTCTATAGTGAATTTTCGTATATAAACGTTTTTTAAAGTGACGACATTTTTGACGATACTGGACGACACTAATGACGATGCCGTCATGGTTGGTAGGGGATATACTAAATTTGAATATGACGAAATGAAGGACAGAAATATATGCAGCTACAAAATTTATTGGAAAAATGGTATGACTTTCTTAGTCATTTTCTTAGCATGTGTATGCAGCGTTTATAGACATACAATACTATATTTCCATTCCATCACAAAATTTTAAAACTTTGGTTGTGTTTAACTTGTAACTTTTACTCACTTCACTTGATGTTTACGCGCGCGATCAACGACAATTTGCCACAAACAAACGAAAACAACGTTCCGAGTGGCTCCACCTGCGAACACTTTGAACGCTCTTATCGACAGCAGAAAGAAGGAGAACGAGTAGTTACCCTGCTGTAGTATCAAAAACTGCCAATCGCGCGCGTAGGCGGTTGCCATTGGTCGCGTTGTTCCCTCCGCTGATATACGGACCGACCGAGAATCGATTATTTTCGATTCGAGCTAGCGGAGCGAAAACGAGTGATCTCGCTCTTGCGGCGGAGAAAAAAATTTTCTTACATATGTATTGTGACGAAAGGGTCTCGCGAAAATAGAATTATCATATTTTTTAACGCGTTGTGATTCGGAACGGATGTTTAGTGGCGACGGAACGCACTCGCGCTTATCGCGAATTCGCCGCCGCGGCTCAGGTGCAAGAACGCGCGATTAAGGCGCGACCCGCGCGGTATTAGATGAAGCGGCCGGATTCATGAATCGGAAGTATCAAGTCAGAGACATAATAAACATCAAGTACCCAGAGAAAGAATCCCTCCTCATACCTGCATTCCATTATTTTTACGATATAAAAAGGCGAGTTCCCCAAAGGAACTCACTCTCAATACGAGTCCCACCCAAGCCAGAGCTCAATACGCTCTGGCTGAAAAACTCTCAATTTGAGTCGAAACGAAGCCAGAGCTCAATAGGCTCTGGTGAAAAAACTTTCGATTCAAGTAAATTCCCAACTAGAGCTCAATAGGCTCTGGTGGAAAAAAAATCTCAATTGGATTTTTGGGAAACAGAGAAATCAAGTTTTATCGAACTGAACATATAAAGATAAAATCGAAAATCTCAATAGGATTTTCGTTGTGTAAAGTCAAAGTGCAATTTTAAAACAAATTGGAATTGTAAAATAAGAAAAATCTCAAGAGGATTCTTTTCAAAGTTACATCAGAGAGAATTTCGAATTTATAAAGGACACTACATGGTCATCAGGCACAATTTCGGCAAAAGGGCTCAACAGGTTCCACGCCAACAAAAAATTGAAACAGGGCGACAACAGTTGCTAGGAGGGCTCGTGGCTGAGGCCCTCTAATTGAGTTTGACAAAATGCCCCGCCTGACCCATTCCATTTCCAAAGAGGTACCTTGCCCACTGCCTCAAATTCCTCGTGATCCGTCATCGCCGTTGCTCCCAGTTAGCGAGTTAGATTAGTTCGCCATGGTTATACATATATATGTATGCATATATTCGGATATTGTTAGTTTTAGGTGATTGTCTTCATTCACGTCTAGGTTTACGGCTATATGAATTGTTCGGCCATGTGCGCCACACGCATCGCTTGTACTTAATCATAGATCATAGGACTACTAGGCTATAGTCACCTTATGTACTTGATAGTTGTCTCAATATATATACGCATTTTAAACGAAATCTTCATATTCCCATTCTCCCGCCTTGTAAAATATAGGGAACGAGGGTTCACGTGTTCCGGCACGCAGGGTCCTTGTCCGAACTTACTCCGCGTAGGTTCGTGACAGTATACAGGAAATCAAATTTTATAAAAAAAACTTTTATTATATATAGATATATTAGGGTAGTCCTTATTTAGGGAAAGTTGGAAAATGATACGGGACCAGCCGGAAAATTAATCGAGGTATTAAAAAAAAATTTTCTCAAAATTTGAGCCAATTCGGACTATACAGAGTGTGTCTCTTGAAAGTGGACACTAGACATAGGTTAACCATGTCTAGTGTCCACTTTCAAGAGACACACTCTGTATTAACACGTGCCTCTAGAACAGTGATTTTTCAAATGGGAAATACATGTAATTTGTCATCCAAAACAGGAAAAATTTTTCATAGTCCACATGAATTGGTTTAAAAAATTGAACCTTTGCTTTAATTGTTGTACATAATATCAGATATTAACCGTTATTTTTTTAGACGATTCCGAAAATTCTTTCCATCATCATATTCCATTATATTCCATCATATATCATCATATTCCATCATATTCACTAGGCTTGAAAGAAGGGAAAGAATTTTCGGAATCGTCTAGAAAAATTACAGTTAAAGTCTGATATTATGTACAACAATAAAAACAAAGGTTTAATTTTTTAAACCAATTCATGTTGGCTATAAACAATTTTTCCTGTTTTGGATGATAAATCACATGTATTTCCCATTAAAAAAATCACTGTTCTAGAGGCACGTGTTAATATAGTCTAAATTGGCTCAAATTTTGAGAAAATTTTTTTTCAATACCTTGATTAATTTTACGGCCGGTCCCGTATCATTTTCCAACTTTGCCCAAATAAGGACCACCCTAATATATATACATATTCCTATAAATTCATTTCAAAAATGATTATTTGTTTTCTCATCATATGAATTCAGTGTTTCTCATTCATAAATTTTGTATCCAATTTACTGCTAAGTAAAGAAACGAAAAAAAATTGCTGAAAAATAAATATACATTAAAAAAAGTTATGGGTCTAGATTTAATTAATTCAAAATAATAAACTATAAATTATAAAAATTGTGAAAAAAAACTCGTAGGCGTTGAACTCAAACTCGTTTAGAAATAACGTTTCAACATTTATTAAGGTGCATGTATGTACGTTGATTATATTAGAAAATTGGAGAGCACGATTTGAAGATGAAATTAATTGAAATACAAAAAGAGGCATTTCACTTCAGTTTGAAAGTTTGAAGGCGAAAAAAGTCGAAATTAATGGTTTTCAACATTTTCACCTGCAAATTGCGAATACTGACTGTGAAAAAAGTTGAAATTCAAGATGAAATTTTGATTGGGGTTCACTTATGTATAAATACTTTTGTTCTCAAGTGATCTGTACGTTATCAGAACCATTTAATAATATGTGATAAGAAAAAATGAATATTTGGTCTATATTTAACTACAATTACAGAAATCATAGTGAGTACATTACGTGCATCACGCGACACAGCTGCTGATCTCGCGCCATCCGCGACCTATGCTGAATTCGAAGAGAGAAACGAGGGTGGTGCTGAGGATGCGGGATTTCCCGAACGAACAAAGGAGCTTGGGAAAGAAAGAGCGATTTTGGGGAACGATAAGAAGCTCCGATCACTCTTTCCAGCATCGTTCGTTCTCCCTCGCAAAAGGGTTTTTTGCTTGAGGGATGCGGGGATTTCGGTAAACGTGAGAAAGTTTTTTCGACTTAGAAGCAGGCCTCAGTCTACATATCAATTAAATGACAATAGTTTTCTCATCATTGCAGCATCTCATGTATATACGAAAAGAAAAGAATTTGCTGTAGCAGCAAAAAGTTGTGCTGTTTCAACATAACTTGACAGACGAATTTTTTTGCAGCAGTATCTTTTTTTTGTCGTCAAAGCACAATCATTATGCATAAAATTCCATTGCATAGTAATTGTGCTTTGGTAGCAAAAAAATACAATTTTGCTGATACAACAAATCCTTTTTTTCCAAAATCTACTAATTTGTTTCACATTTCACTTTACTCGAATTCGAGATGATCGGGAAGCACAAAAAAAAACATTCTCGAACAGAAATCATTGCAGGGGCTGAAGGGGGAGGGGGATTGAGTAAAATTATAATAAAATAGATACACATGCTGAAAATCTCCCTGTATGCCTTGTCCCACTCATTTTTCGACCTCGGGCTAATGGACGTCGCGTCAATTATCGGAGCCTCGCAAAATAAACGGAAATTCAAGCCGGCGCCGGACCTCTCGCCCGAGTAACATGAAATAAAGCGCAATTTCCGTAAAGGACGAAGCTCCCGAAACTCGCCAAGTAATAATAACGTGACGATGCAGATCGAGCTTTCGGGGGTGTCAAAATGCAATTCATCATCGTGGGCGTTGCAACAAAAAGGTGGATGGTGAAAAAAGGGCGGGGGGGGGGGTGATATAACAGCACATACGCACCCGAAACATCAATCTTCGTTGTCGGCAATGTTCGCTTAAATTACCCTCATCGATATTGAAGTGACAAGGGGCGCTCTTATCGGTTGAACTAGCGATAGAAATTGAGTTTGCGATGTCCCTCGTGAAATCGGCGTTTTGATGCTCGCACCCAATCACGGCATATTGCGTCAATCGATGCAATACGAGAGATTTTTTGGGAAAAAAAAATTCATTTTCTTTTGGTCGACAGTTTCGAGCATGCAGTCACATGAAAGCATACATACATTTTGAAAAGTATTGCATGACCCACTCTAAAAGTTTGTACATCTGTTCTTGAAATTACATGAACAAATCGAAGAAAAAAATTTTCAAGTCAAAAATGAAATATTTGGTAATTTTACGAAAAAAAAAATTGGTAACTCAACTATTTTAGTCTGGAATTTCTGTAGTTGAATATTCATAAGTGTGTATAATTACTTTCAATTTACTAAAAAGTCGTAAAAATATTGTAGTAGTTGAAGTCAGTGGAGATTGAAGGTAATATATCGCAGATATATTTATTAAAATTGACAGTTATGTAATTCAGGGATTTTGATATGTGATTTGTAGAACAAGGCATCGTGGAATCCTTTACTTTGCAATTGAGACTGTCGAAAATCTCCATACCAGAAATAACCCATACGGCTCGGTGCGTTTCAGTAAGCTTTCAGCAAGGTTTCGATTGCAATCGAAACCTTGCTGAAATCTTACTGAAACGCACCGTGCCGTATGGGAATGATTCTCTTATTCTTTATTTTAGGATTAACTTTTTTCAAATTCTCAATTTTGAAATTTAAAATTCTGTGATTTTATAGTTTATGATTCTAGATTACATATGAATTCTTAATTTGATCGTGATACGATTAGTGAATCTAGTTTCATTGAATTGATGAGTCTAACAGTATACTCTACATATTCCACAGCTCGAAAATTTTGTGCTGTATAAATCAAAAACCTCGAATTTTATACTTTTAGTAAAGATTTTTGGAGTTTCGTACTCTAGAATTCAAAATGTATTGTTGCTCTGTTTTAAAATTTATAATTCTAGGACGAATGTATCATATTTATAGAAATACATTATAGAATTTAAAATTCCAAGATGCACGAGTCAGAAATTGATTTTTTTTATTAATTTGATCAATATCACATGGATTAGAAGTCTGAAAATTCGAGTTTGAAAATAAAATTTTAGAAATGTGTTCTGCATTCCTTAGCTCTAGAAGTGTATACTGTTAAAATCAGAATCAAACTTAAAAAATAAGAAAATAGTAAAAACTTCAGAAAGTTACTAAAAATTGCTGTTTTTTGAACATAATATAACAGAAACTTTTCATAACTATGAAAATTTTCCGACTATACTACTTTTTCACTGAACGAAAATTCAAAAAAATACCCAAGCCCTGAACCTGAGGATTTTTCCCTGTCTCATCCCTCCTTCTCTTATTATAGACGGCAGAAACTCGTTTTTCAATTTTGGGATAACCCATAAATCTTTGAAAATAACAAAAACGAACAATAAATAAATAAAAACACAAGCGATCTATAGCATAATATAAGTTATTGTTGATGAAAATTTCTTAAAGTTCAATAAAAGTGTAGGAAAAGTTTTAATAAGAATTCTCGAGTATTGATTATCAGATATATCTATAAAAATTCGTAAAAATAGAAAAAATGTTTAATATTGTATAAATTCTGTAAAGTTACGAAAGATACTAACTGTACAAAAAATCAATGAAATACTTAATTCATATCTATTTAGATACAATAAATCTATTGAAATTAAAATCGTAGAACTTTGAATTATAGAAATCTATACAGTTAATGATTAAAATAGGAGAAATCTATGAACATACAGCAATTTTGCGTAATTTTAGCAAAATTTAAAAAGAGAAACGCTTAAAGTAATACTAATCCTATATATACGGTAATTTACGTGAATATCATTTTCTCAAAAATCTGTAAAAATAATAAGAACCCTTCAAACTTTGAATTCTACAACATAGAATTTCAGAAACCTATGTAAAAATCTTTCAATATACAATAAAATTCTCCACAACGTAGACTTACTGAAGTAATTCGAAAATCACCAATAATGTCAGAAATCTTTGCATTACAAGATATCTACAAAGATTCTATTTCTTAAAAATTTATTAAACTGCTGGAAATTATTATAACTTCAAATTTCAGTGTATATAACTAAATCTGTGAAGTTATCCTTGAAAATACAAAAATCTATAGAAATGCAAAGTATTTTACAAAAATGTTCTATTATTGACTAAAAATTGATCAAAATCTTGTATAAAAATATAATTGCAAATCGAAAAACTCCAATTTATCATGAGGGTATAAACACTTTTGGCCTGCAGTGTACCCTCGATCAGAGTTATTGGGGTAGCAAAATTTTCGCCATAAATTTGATTTCTTGCATCTATAAAGCACGGCAATCTTTTGAAAATATCTTTCCTAGACTAAATTCAGTGATGTTCGAAAGTAACAAACTGCGCCGTTCGACGCAAACGAAAAATGCCGTGACAAAGTTCAGCCATTGTGCGGTAATGTCTTCATTTCTGGAACGTGATTGATGGGCCCTTTTCGCCTCGTGACTTCATGGAAATATTTTAACGGCCTCGCGCCGTCGTTGGCGAGTTTATGCCGCGACGTTTAAAACGTAGTTGCATAAATAGCGATAAATATTGTGTCGTCAATATAAGTCGCTGCTCATCGGGGAGAAAAGTTTTCCGATAAGGGATGCGAAAGAAGGACGAGATTGGGTTATTACGGCCTCGTCCAGTGCCGCTACGATGTACCGTGCTTAATGTACCGTTATGATCTTTACGGCTGACTTTTATACCCCATCGCTATCGAGCTTTTCGTGCCCCGAAACGACCCTGCAGACGCGACGGCTTCTTTCCCTTTGTTTCTCACTCGTGATAACTCATTTTCTTCATTTTTTTTTCTTTGCTTTTATAACTTTCCAAATTTTAATTTCTGTTTATTCATCACTTAATTTTTTCATTTAATAAATTTAAATTTAAAGATAATTATATATATTCAATTATATAAAAGATTTTATATAATTATTATATAATATTATATGAAATAAAAAGTTATATAATTGAAGGTTTAATTAATTGAAATTTAAAGATAAATAAGTGATGGTTGATATTACTATAACAAATAATAAGCTTTTCTAATAATCAGCTGAATTTTTATCCGTAGGTATACTTGTTGTGTCAAATATCCAAGTCCAGAAAAGCGCTGCAAACACATTTTTTTCACCCTCTCGAAAAGTAACGAGTCGTAACGTTACAGTAACTCTTCCTCATTTCGTATCCTTTGGAAAAAATCCCCGTTGAGCGACCGCTCGTCCCGTTTTGCCGAATCTACGTAGATTTTCGCGCAATCTGGAAAGCCATAAATAGACGCCCGAAGGAAAAGCGCCATTGATCACCGAGCGCATCCCACTACCGCCAAAGGAAATAAACGCGCGCCGAAAAGTCGGGCGATCCTGTGTAATGCCGCGTTAATCAGTTAATCAGAGGACACTAATTTCGTTATTGGAGTACTACGTTATCAAAAGTTTGTTTCCGTTCTCAAAACACGATAACGAGATTTTCCACGTACTGCTGTGTACATCAACATCAGAAAAGGTCATTAACTTGTCATTTTTCTGAGAGGCGAGCCTTGGATGAAAAATTAAAGTCTCGAAATGTGTCTCATGATGTTTTAAATAACGACTGAAGTTTCCGAAAGTATTTTAAGCTGTTTTTAAAAATATTAAAAAATGTGTGATTGTTATTTTTAACATAGTTTTCAGAGATTTTGATTCTAAAAAATGAGTTTTACAACTTAACTAAAGCTTTGGGTAGTACAATCAAAACTTTAGGTAGGATAATCAAATTATTGGTTACTGCAAACTAAGTATCAGTCATCGAAATTGACCATTAGTTGCTATAACAGAAGCTTTGGTTTTCATAACCAAAGTTTGGTTGTAATACACAAAACTTTGGTGGGTTCATATTTTACTAAACCAACGGTTGCTATAACCAAACTAGTTCTCTCTTTGTAGTTCAGCTCAAGAAATAGAATTGTACATAATTGTTCATAATTTACAGGAAATTTTTCATTCTCTCCAAACTTAATTTTTCATAGTTCCACACAAAAAATCTTCACTGGTCGAAAATTGAAATTCAAAAATTACTGATTTTTGAAAATCACTTTGCACTCTCAGGTTCAAAACGCAAATTCCTTATAGAGGTTACATGATTTCAGTTTCATAGATTTTTGATTCTAATGATTATTTTATTCAGACAATAATCAATTTTACCCGAAATCATAGGAGGAATTGAAAACCCTTCAACTCTCCTTCGTCTAAACCAACGTCATATGAAATTCATCCCTTTCCCACGTGAAAGAAAATTTGTTTTCCACATGAACCCGAAGAACCCTGAAAAGCAAGAATTTTTCATCTGCGTCCTCAGAAGCACGAAGCACAAAGCGCGCTTTTTTGCCAAGTGCTCGTAATCTACGATGAAACGATCATTAAACGGGGAAAAATGACGATAAATCTGTCGCGGGTATTTTCACAGGAGATAATCCCGGGCGTATGAAGCGTCCGCGAGAGTTGGCATGTTTTATGCCGGTATTAAATTCCCGTAGAACGATCGTTGCGAGTGTAATGGCCGCTGATCCGTGATAGTAGGCTTATTGGGAAGATGAGGAGCGCGCGGAAAGTTAATGGGAATCGGTGGTCCGCGGCTTTTGAATTCACAGTTAATCAACGACTCATGCGTAGAACGCGCTGATTTTATCCGAAGGGGTTGAAGCGCAAGAGAAAGGCATGCGTGAGGTGAAATCCTTGATTTACCAGTGGTGAAGTCATGGGAAAACACTGTGACCAATACAGAACGTAACGAAAATTTCATGAAATATCATCATTTTTCCAGTTATTTATTTAATAACTCTCAAAGTTTCAACCCTCAATGTGAAACCCTCGTACGAGGTTAAATTATAATAATGACAAAATTAAAAAAAAATTTCAACAATTCTACTTACATAGTGTGTCATTATCGTCAATAATATTACATCTTTATAACAAAATTTTTATAACGTCATACAGACTTGGGCACGCATGACATCGAGATTGTATAACGTTATTAAAGTTTTATTGTATAAAGATGTTTAATTTTGAAAGTTAGATATGTAATACTATTGACGGTAATGACATATTATATGTAAGTTGGACTTTTAAAAAACATCTATAAACTTTTTCTACATTCTAGAAGTACTGGTAATGGAAATACTATGGAATCATGTATTAGCATTAATTAAGGAATGATTTCAGGAGCATACGGAAAGGGTGATTTTGGGGGTCTCAAACTCCTTCTGACATTATAGGGTAAAGTTAATTATTGTTCGGTAAACAAATAAAAAAAAAAAAAAGAATTATGAACATGAAAATCAATTAAAATACCAACAATAACAAAATAATGCGTTGACCTAATAATGATAATAGTTAAAAAGAAAGAAATCGATAAAAATAAGAATAAAAAAATGATGAAAATAGTGAAAATGATGAAAAATGTATTTACTGAAATCTAGAGGACGTAACAAATGGTTTTTTGTTAGTTTTAAAATTTGAATAGAATTTAGGATTTTGATTTCACTAACTTAAAAATAACAGCATTCCTGACTTCAAAAGATTTGAAATTATAAATATTTGGCTATGATAATGCATAAGAAAATTGAATTAATTGTTCAAAATAAGTGAATAATGAAAAAATAGCTAAAATGTACGAAAATGTTTAAAATCTAAGAAGTTTTGAATTCTGGAGCATCAAATTCTAGAAATTTAAACAAAAAAACGTATAAATATACAAAAAAGTGTATCGAATCATAAACAAACTCTGTAGAAGTATAAAAAATTTTAGAAGTCTCTGAAAGAGTTATTTTCTGAAAAATCTGAACAAATACGTACGATGTATAAAACTAGGAATTTTAGACCAATCGAATTTTAAAAAAACGTATACAAAAATCTATAAAAATACTGGAAATCTATAAGAATACTATGTCGTGCCTTGGGCACGAATAAATAGTCTTAGTAAAATATTACATTACAAGGAGATTCCCGACATTTATGAACGGGTTCCTACACTTGGCACGGGTTTAGACAGAACTGACTCGCTGGCTTGCGTTCTTGCCGATCGCTGCCTATGCATACGTACGCAGCTTTGATAGAGACGCCCGCATGCGATGTGTTTGAGTGTGTCATAGGCAGACACTAGCAGGTACACGACAACTATATAATGCTACAAAACTTTATAAACAATTTGAAAAGTACAAAAATATTTGAAAAATCATCGTAGATTTAATTTTCCCAGACATCTTTAAAAATACTGGAAATCTATTTAAATTATAATTCTATAAATCTATATAGCAACCTACAAATGAATTAAAATTGTATAAAAATACTCAAAACTTTAAATCGTTGTGAATTTCAATAATTTAGCATCGAATTCTAGAAATCTGTAAAGTGAATCATAGAGTTTGAAAAAATCTATAAAGATACCGAAAAACACTACAAAATTGTATCAATAAAATGAAATACAAAAATTTCTGAAATTCCTGAAATACTTAAAAAATACATTTCTTTAAGGATTTTATGGTTTTGACTCTCTGACGATCTGGTTTTGGTGATAGGATTTTAGGGTAGACCGGGGCACGTTGTTACACATTTTTAAAATATTTTTTCTATTTTTTACTTTCAATATTTGAAAGTACGGTGATATGTCAAAATTTTGAGTAAACCCTTAGCTTCAATTTGACAATATTGAATTTCCTTTTGATTGTTATTCTACATTTAACATAACAATTAATGACAAGTTGTCACATCATAAGTAATTGCGAACAAAATGTTATCCAAACTGTATTTAACACAAATATCGTTATATAATACAGTGCTACAATGTAAAAAATTAAAAATTTTCACACACAAACTTTCTTTATTTTAAAGAAGTACAAAGAGTACAAAGTTTTCATCCTTATCTACATATAAGAATTCCAATCGAATGCGTAACTTATTACGTACTTATTACCCAAAAACTCGCGGACCATTGTAAGCATAGGAGTAGATAGGTACTGATCAAAATTGTATTAGTGACTACGTGACCCATCGAATTTGTGACAACGTGCCCCGAGGTCAATTTTTTACTCTAAACAGCCTCACATCTAACACGACTGAGATATTCATAAGGTTAGGTATTGCATGTGGTAGGTAAACGTTCATACTTTAAGGCAATATAAACATCTGTCCTGAGAAATCACAATTTTCGTGTAAAGTAGATTGAATATTTGACGAAAAAGTTTTACTTATGGTCGCAAAAAACTTGCAAGTTGATTTTACACCAAAACGGCTGGAGCAATGTCAAAACTGTAAACACAATAAAGATAGACACACAATAACACGTTTAAGGATTAACGGTTGGTGCCCTCTGGTTATTAGTTTTTTTTTTTCAAAAGCCGATGTGACAACGTGCCCCGGTCTACCCTACGTTTTATGAATTTTGGAAATTCAAAGTTATTTAAATTTTGGAGTCCAGAGTCCAACATTTTTCATTTGCGAATTGAATATGTTAGAACTCGTTTTTTGTGATTTTTAAATCTCTGAGATTTATAACGACAATTAAATGAAATATCTTCATTTTCCCAGTTATTTATTTAATAATTAAAAATTTTTTTTTAACAATTCTAAATACGTAGGTGTTATTATCGTCAATAATATTACATCTTTATAACGAAATTTTAATAAAGTCATACAGACTTGGACACGCACGACATAAAGATTGTATGACGTTATTAAAATTTCATTTTAACGATGTTTAATTGTGAAAGTTTGACATGTAATATTATCGACGATAATGACACACGATGTAAGTAGAATCGCTAAAAATTATTTAAAAAATTTTTATTATGATATGCGAAGAGATTTTGTAACTATTACAACGTAGCTTTTGATTTAGTACTTGATATTGACTCTGAGAGAATGTGCAAAATTCTTGAATCGTAAAAATAAAATTATTCTTTCACTGAGCGAATCGATATAAATGTGTCATAAACTTGTCAACTTAGCGATCCGAACTGAGAGAGTATCAAATTAAACATTCGCAACTTTGTTTTCACGACGTTGGACAGTCCGACCGGAATTTGAAATTCATGTGATATGCGAAATTTCATATTCAAGTTTCAATGAAACTCGCATGAAAATTGACAAACCCGCAAATCCAGCAAGATCTTTCTAATAATGCAAGCACCGGATGAAAAAGCAACGTGTATGTCAAGAAGTGCGAGAGACAGGCCGCAGCTCGTGTGACATTTCCCACCGAAATTCGAGCATTCTCGCGTGCGTAATTGACGCGCGCGGCTTCTCGGCAAACAAAATTGCACGCCAGGGCAATCGCGCCGGATTATTACGCTTTTTTCGAACTCCGAAAAAAGCTCTCTCTTCGTCGGCTCCATTAAAAAATCGCTTCGCAGTTTAATTTGCGTCAATTTGCGTTACTTCGCAAATTGGCGCGTCTCTCTTTTTCAACTGTCGAATGGATTGTTTTTTGTTTAATTACAGTCAGTGAATGATATATGCTTGTGTTAGTTAGTTTAAATATTTATTTTATTAGAAAGTTTTTGCGTATTTTTGAAAAATAGTTGAAATTGAACATGGTGATGAATGAAAGTAAAATATTCATATCTCAATTTTCTTTTTTCACTGCTTTTCCAGGCACTTTATTTACTTCTTTTTTATGTTAACGTTTTTATAACTGACGTGTTATTACCCGAGTCGAAATTCAAAGACTCCTCTCGAGCTCTCTAAATGCTCTCTCTTACCAAGTTCGAGCCGGTATTTTAAGAGGATTAATTGAGTACGTAGAGAGTATCAGAAGAAGTCGAAAATATATATCCTGTGCTCGCTAAAGCCTCTTTCATCCTCTCGAAAGCCTACTTAATACCGAATTCGAAATTTTCGAGCTTTTTCGAGAAAAAAAGAGTACTTACTCAATATTAATAACTGAGCGTTAATCTCTCCTTGTACTCTTCTCAACCTCTGTAAGTGCTCTCCACGTCCTCGCCAAATACTCGTTTCATGCTCTTCAAAACCTACTCCAATGCTCTCTGAATACTTCTTTAATC
>JAPYZL010194060.1:0-20791 GCA_030522825.1 Platygaster orseoliae | reverse complement strand
GGTTGAGCCGGCACTGAAATTTTTGGCGCGAAGGGTCGTGATTGGCTACCGAAATTGTTTAATAACTTCTTCATTATTGAGAATTTTGCGGAACGGTAAAGGACATTTCGACTCAAAATTCAAAAAGAAATATAGGATTTCTTTTTGGCACGGGGACTTTGGTACACCCTGTATATGACATATGTGACATCTATGTGACCTATATATGACTTATACATGACATAAATGCAACATGTATAAACTCGCATATATGCTTTATATAGGTACAAGTATGTCATATAGGTCTTATATATGCTTTATGTATGTCGTATATAGGTCGTCGTTTTCATAGGGTTTGAGGAAAATATTTTGTCATTTTAATTTTAAATAAATCGTTTATTTATTAAAAAAAAATACTTCTTTAAGTTCAAACCTATTATTTTTAGTGGAATTTTAAAAAGAATGTTGTAAAAGCGTATTAAGATTTTTTTACTAACATTAAATGGTTTTTTTATTGTTTAGATATACTTTTGGGAAGGCGCACATTCGATTTGCGCGGACCGTGAAAATGCTTTGGAATTGGCTTGCGCGATGGCGAAAGAAAGCTCGGCACAGTTAGTAAAAGCGTCTCAAGGTTGGGAACCGCCACATTTGTTGCAAATTTACAAAGGAAAATTAAAAATTCTCTCGGGAAAACACAAAGAAAGTCGTAAGCATACCAAAATACAATGTAATAATAACAATTTTGCGGTTTCTACATATCTTGAATTTTGTTTAGAAAATAAATAAATTATTAGAATCCTTTAATTTTTGAAAATGTCTTAATTTGCAGGAAATAAACAAATTATCTCCAGAATATCAAAAATGAACAAATATCAAAAAATCATGACAAAATTCGTTCTATAACATTTTTTGATGAAAAATTTTTGTGAACAGCTAAAAAATATTTGCTTTGAATTCACAAATCTTGAGTTTTTTTTTTCGGAAAACAAATAATTTATCAGAATCCTGGAAATTCTGAAAATGTCTTGATTTTCATAAAATAAACGAATTTTCTCCAAAATATTGAAAATGAAGATAGTCAATTCAAAACTTTTAAAAATAAGGAAAGAATCATGATAAAATTTGTTCCTCTATTTTTTTTTACGGAAAATTTTTGGTGACACCCCGAAAAAATATTTGATTCGAATTCACAAATCTTGAGTTTTTTTTTGGAAAACAAATAATTCATCAGAATCCACGAATTTTCAAAAATGTCTGACTTTTCACAAAACAAACAAATTTTCTCCAAAGTATCAAAACTGAACTTAATTCATTAAAAAATATCAAAAAATAAGGAAAGAATTATGATAAAATTTATTTTACATTTTTCGATGAAAAATTTTTGTGACAGCCCCAAAAAAGTTTTTAGTTTGAATTCACAAATCTTGAGGTTTTTAGAAAACAAAAAATTTATCTGAATCCTTGAATTTTCGAAAATGTCTCAATTTGCACAAAATAAACAAATTATCTCCAAAATATCAAAACTGAACTTGATTCATTAACAAATATCAAAAAATCATGACAACATTAAATTCATTAATTTTTTTAAATAAATAAATTAATTAATTAATTAAATTTGTTCTATAACATTTTTTTATGAACAATTTTTGTGAACAGCTCCTAAAAAATATTTGCTTTGAATTCACAAATCTTGAGTTTTTTTTTTTGAAAAAAAATATTTTATCAGAATTCTCGAAATTCTAAAAATGGCTCAATTTTTTATAAAGTAAACAAATTTTCTCCAAAATATTGAAAATGAACGTAAATTATAAAAAACTTTTAAAAAATAACAAAAGAATTATGACAAAATTTTTTCATCTACATTTTTTGATGGAAAACTTTTGTAACAGCCCGGAAAAAATATTTGATTTGAATTCACAAATCTTGAATTTTTTTTTGGAAAACAAATAATTCATCAGAATCCACGAATGTTCAAAAATGTCTGACTTCAAAAAATAAACAAATTTTTTTCAAAATATCAAAACTGAACTTATTTCATTAAAAAATTTTGAAAAATAAGGAAAGAATCTAATAAAATTCGTTTTTAATTTTTGATGAAAAATTTTTGTGACAGTCCCAAAAAAATATTTATATTTGGTTCAAGTTCACAAATCTTGAGATTTTTTTTTTTTTTTTTGAAAAACAAATAATTTATCATAATCCACGAGTTTTCAAAAATGTTTTAATTTTCACAAAACAAACACATTTTTTTCAAAATATCAAAACTGAACTTATTTCATTAAAAAATATCGAAAAATAAGGAAAGAAACATCATAATAAAATTCATTTCACATTTTTTGATGAAAAATTTTTGTGACAGCCCCAAAAAAATATTTGGTTCGAATTCACAAATCTTGAAGTTTTTGGAAAAAAAAATTTATCTGAATCCTTGAATTTTCGAAAATGTCTTAATTTTCACAAAATAAACAAATTACCTCCAAAATATCAAAACTGAACTTAATTCATTAAAAAAAAAGGAAAGAATCATGATAAAACTCATTTTACATTTTTTTATCAAAAATATTTGTAACAGCCACAAAAAAGTATTTGGTTCGAATTCACAAATCTTGAGGTTTTTGGAAAACAAAAAATCAATCTGAATCCTGAATTTTCGAAAATGTCTCAATTTGCACAAAATAAACAAATTTTCTCCAAAATATCAAAACTGAACTTAATTCATTAATAACTAATATCAAAAAATAAGGAAAGAATTATGATAAAGTTCATTCCGCATTTTTTGATGAAAAACTTTTGTGACAGTTTTAAAAAATATTTGGTTCGAGTTCACAAATCTTGAGTTTTTTTTTGGAAAACAAATAACTCATCGAATCCACGAATTTTTAAAAATGTCTAACTTTTCAAAAAACAAACAAATTTTCTCCAAAGTATCAAAACTGAACCTAATTCATTAAAAAATATCAAAAAATAAGGAAAGAATCATGATAAAACCCATTTAACATTTTTTGATGAAAAATTTTTGTAACAGCCCCGAAAAAATATTTGGTTCGTATTCACGGATCAGCTACCTACACGTCAAAGGCTGTAGAACGTCCACTAAAAGCCAGTAGCTTAGATTCTGGGGGAGTTTTCATTCTATTTTCCGAAACTCCAATAGTTTGGTGCGGGAAAAGCAGCACCGGAGACGCACGAGAAGCTTCCAGAAAATTGGCGCCTTCGACTGCGCCTTTGATTTGCGAAGGAAAAGAGAATGAAGAATTTTGGGACCAACTTGGTGGTAAAACTCAAAATTTACTCATCATTGATCCAGAAAACATAAATAAAACTTTTCTTTTCCAGGTCGAGGAACTTATGGAAGTGAATACATAGAACGTGAAGAGCAAAATGAAAAACATCTCTACCACTGCAGAATCGAGGATAAAGTTTTTACAGGAATTCAAGTTCTGGACTTTTCTCAAACAAGTCTTTTGCCAGAAGCTGCTTGGCTTCTCGATTCTGGCACTGTCGTTTGGATTTGGATCGGAAAATTTTCAGGAATCCAATCCTACGAAGAAGGAATCGAATTCGGGAAAATATTTTTGTACTCGCATCCAGCGAGTCGAGATCGAAACACGATCATAAGTGTGATCGAACAAGGTACAAAAAATCAAAATCATGAAAACTCATTACAAAAAATTCTGATTTTCCTCATGATTTCCAGGACAAGAACCTCCCACATTTATGGGTCTTTTCGAAAGTTGGAATGACAATCTTCTCAGGGATTACCAATCATTCGCAATTCTTCGATCCATACTCCAAGAACAAGAAGCTGAAATCTACAAATCTGTTCCAACAAAACTCGCAACTGGTTTCAACAACCACGCAAAATACCCCCTAAAAACCCTAAAAGACAAACCAGAAAATTTGCCTTCTGGAGTCAACGTTTCTCGCAAAGAACTGCATCTGACATTCGACGACTTTGTGTCAATTTTCAAAATGGAGCCAGCGGATTTCGAGAATTTACCTTCATGGAAAAAACAACGTTTGAAGCAAGACAAAGGACTGTTTTAATCTGAGTTTTTTAACGAATAATAATAGCAGCGTTAGTTTTTTTTGCTACTTCAAATAAATAACTACGTACAGATTTTAGAAATTTTTGAGTTTTTATTTAACCTCAAGAATATAAACTTCGTGAATTGTACATTTAAGGTATCACTCAAGACGAAGTGTCCATAGACTCTGGCTCGATAGTACGCACGATTTCTTCCTCGATAATGATAGGTCGAGTTACCTTCGAGAGAATTTCGGTGGTTCCCCTCTTGAATTTGTAATCGAGTTGTTTCTCCCCTTTTTTGCAAGTCTCATCGTACGGTCGGATATACTCAAAATTATTTCTGCGAATAATGCAGAGATCAACGTGCGATCCCGAATACATATCTTCGGTTATTCCAGCTCTGATAGCATCAGCTACCAATTTTTTTCCTTCCTCTTCCTGAAAAACGAATTTCAATCAAATACATTACAGCTACTTGGGATGTCTTCCAATTTGTAAAAAAAAATTTTCATTTTCATATGATAAAAACTTGGACAAAGGCACAAAAAGCCTGTGCCGTTACGTAGAACTATAAATAAGTCACAAATTCACAAGGCCCAAATTATTTTTGGGCCTGATAAATTGGGAACCTGCAATTTGGGGCTCACTGTTGGGGCCCAATCCAGAAGGCCCAAAAAATTTGGGACTGATAAATTGGGAGTCTGAAATTTGGGATTCACTATTTGGGCCCACTCCAGAAGGCCCAAAAATAATTTGGGACTGATAAAATGGGAGCCTGAGATTTGAGATTCACTATTTGGGCCCAATCCAGAAGGCCCAAAAATAATTTGGGCCTGATGAATTGAGAACCTAAAAGTCGAGGCTCACTATTCGGGCCCAATCCAGAAGACCCAAAAATATATTTGGGTCTGATGAATTGGGAACCTGAAAATTGGGACTCACTAGTAGGGCCCAAAATATTTTGGGCCTTACGCAACGGCAACGTTGTCAATATTGAAAATTGCGCAATTTACCGTCATGTCTGGCTTCCAGCCGCTTTCGAACATGGCCATGGCGGCCAAAGAACCAGACCCCATTGTGGTGTAGGGCAAATTATCGGTTGAACCGTGGGGGAAAATGCAGCACAAGTGCGGACCATGCAGATCCACACCACCGAGAACGAGAGCGGCGGAAACGTAGCCCTGGTGTTTGAACAAATAACGTTTCAACATCACTTCGGCCGTTACGACGCGCGGTTGACGCCCAGTGTTCAATCGGAACAACTCCAGGTTACTTTCAATCATTCTGGTGACTGAATCGGTATCAGCTGCAGTTCCAGCTCCGCAGCAGCTAAAAATCACAAATCATTGATAAATAAAGTAATTAAATTGATTACCCATTGTAGGATTTCACAAATAAATTCCTTATATTTTGTAAAAATTGAATTCATATCGAAAAATAGAAGATAGGAGACCAAAAAGATTTTTATGTACATCTAATTTAATGTGCAAATTTTCTTATTATTTTAGTCTGACTTAAATGTTTGAATAGTTTGTATAATGTTCAAAATTTCACAATTTTGTGAAAATTTAAAAACTGTGAACATCTTTTAAATAGTCAATAATTTTATAATTCAAAGAATTACAGAGATTATTCATGAGTTTTGTATATTGTAATCATCAGGCTAACCAAAAATATTTATTTAAATATTTTGGCAGTTTTTGACGGAACATAAATATTTCACCACTTTTAGATTTTTCGTTAATATTTTGAGGTTTTTCATTTTTAATCCCAAATATTTTCAAAAATTGTTGATCGTAAAAAATATTTCATTCTTATGCATGTGTCGCCATTTTGTTTTTCTTTAATTTGCATTGAATTATTTGCAAATTAAGTTAAAAATGAAGAATAAAAAAAATGCGAATTAAATTTCAAATATATCAAATTAAATTAAAAATGCAAATGATTCGTAATTGATTTTGATTGTCTTTTTCTCTAATTCAACTTAACTCATTTCATTTTCTTTAATTTGCAGTTTGAAAATTACCGAGAAATTATTCGACATGTCACATGACTACAAATTATTAATCTTTTTACATTTGAAAATAAATAATCAATTAAAACATAATGTTATACGAATTATAAGTGAGAGAACTTAGAAAAAAACGTTGTCATTTTCTGTAACAACTTTGATTAGTTGCCGAAAATATGAACAAATGTACAAAAAACATAAAACTTGTTTTTATTTGATCATAAATATTTCTTACTATCCAATAGCCTATCATAAATATTTTACTGTTTTTTCATGCATAAAGAAATACATATTTTGCATTTGATCGTAGATATTTTTAGTTGACCTGGTGACCATTATCATATTTTTTGGAAAAGTGTATGGTTTTTTATAGTTTAATGAAAAAATTTCAATAAATTTGAATGTATTAAAAAATCACGAAAAATTATTAAACACGAATTTTCATTAACTTTTTTCGATTACTTTTGTTAAAATATGAAAAAAATTAAAAAGCATTCGGATAATTCTTCAAATTGGTGTAAATTCTATGAAATTCTAATAATTTGTTGAATTTAGCATAATGTTTATTAATTCTGTACATTGTGACAAATTTTTGAATTCTGAAAAATTAGAGAAACAGTGTAATAAACTACAATTTTAAAAATCAAAAAATGTTTCATCATTTGGATATAGTCCAAAATTTTTGAAGTTTTAGAATAATATAGAACCCTCACCTAGGCCCACGACCGTGGGCCATTGATATAACATAACTTCGAGCAATAATATGTGGTAAAGATAAAGAATTTAAAACCTAGAAATTAATGATTGATTCATGTTTGTGTGGTATTTTTAAATATTTAATTTCCATATTATTATATTTTTTTAAAATAAAAAATTAATCCTCCCACAAAGATGTTATATATTGTAAAAATTTAATTAAAGTTGGAAGTTTCAGAAAATTTTATAAATTTTTAATTACAAAAATATTCTAGAACTACAATTTGTAAGTTTTTCTTCTTGTTTTCATTTTTTTTACATTAATTAAAAAAATTCCCCTAAAATATTGAGGAAATTTCTAATGATCCATTTCCTATATGAAACAAAATACATTTTTGTGCAGTGTGTATCACATTTTTAATTAAAGAAAAATTTTTAACTAATGTGTGCATTCGCTACTTTCAAGATTATCATTTTTGATACTTACTAGATATTGCTTGCCAGCCTGTGAATTTTTTGGCAGTTTTTATCAGCGATGATTGGTCCCGCTGTAGCACGAGTATCAGCGCCAAGAATGACTCCATCTTTGAAAATGATGCCAGCAATAGTTGTTCCAGTTTTCGTGGCTTTTGGAGCAACAAATCCCTTTTTCAACAAAAATTCGTTCCTGGAAAATAAATGTATATTTGATTTTTATTTTTCCCTACTAAAAAATTAAAAAGAAAAATTTCTAGGTGTTGAATTTCAAGGATACAAAAAAAACTTTCGTCATTGAAACTCGGTTTGATTTTTTTTTTTTATTATATATTTCTCAAATTTGATAGATGTCATTAAAAATAACTTTACAATTTTAGAATTTGAAAAAGTTTGAAATTATCTTGCATTGGCAACAGCAACAAAAAAACAAGTTTTTTTTGAACTTCGAATGCATTTAAAGATATTGTTTGATATAATAATTTTTGAACATTTCGATCTTTTCAAAGTATATATGAAAAAAAAAAAAAAAACTTATGATAGCAAATTAAAAGCTTAATAAATGTGGAACAAAGATATAAAAATACCAGCAAAAAATCATGAGAAATTGCTTCACACTTAATCAATAAAAAAAATTTAAGAAATGACAAAAAATGGCGTTATTTTTTCAAACTGCATATACCTTTTGATTTTCGTAAGTACACAATTTTTTTGAATTTCAAAGTATTGAGAAAATAATAGTTTGGCAAATCTCAATGTAAGGATCATAAAAAAAAATAATAATTAAAAGTATGAATTAAAAAATTGAAGTTTATTTAACTATAAATACATTGTTCAATAATATATTTTTTAATATACAATAACTTAATTTCTACTATTTTTATTATTGAACAAAAAATCTTTAACCATCACAGTATTTATTCATTTGAAAATCATAAATTGTTTAAATACTGAATCCAATATTTTAATGATAGAATATCAATCTTTTCGTAGTAGATATAAAGAAAAAAATTATATTAAAACACTTTTCTCTAACAGCGAATTGAGGAAATTTTTCATCAGCAAAAACCATAGAAACAGCAAAAAACTTTTTCTAAAAAAAAGCTTTATAAATGCAAAATAAAGCTAACAAAATACTAGCAAAAACTTACCAGAAATTTCTATACATATAATCGATGAAAAAAAAATTAAGAAATTGCGAAAAATTGCATATTTTTAAACGGCGTATACCTTTTTAATTTTGAAATTAGTTTTTCGGAATTTCAAGATATTGAAAATCAATAGTTTGACTAGTCTCGATGTGAAAATAATTTTGGTAATTATGCATTTCAGGAAATTCTTCCAAAAATGGCCTAAAAAAACATTGTTTTTTGCGAAATATTACTTCTTTTTAGGAAAAAGTGTAATTTATTATTGAATTAATTTTTATTATTTAATTTGATATTTATACTTCTGAGGGAATAAATTGATAATTATTAATTAAATAAAAATGTTAATAAAAGTGTCAATAAAATGAAATAATAAAAATTTAATGAAACAGAAATTAAATAATAAAAAAAATCAAATAATGAAAATTTAGTCAAAAATAATAAATATCAAAATAATAAATAAAAATGAAAAATAATAAAGATTAATGATATAATAGATTACACTTTTTTACCAAAAAAATCATGTTTTATAAAAAAAAAGCAATATTTCGCAACAAACAATTTTTTTAGACCATTCCTGGAAGAATTCCCTAAAACGCATAATTACAGCTACATAATTTCACTTTTTCCCCCAAAAATTATATTTTTTGAAAAAAAGCAATATTTCGCAACGGACAATTTTCTATTTAGGCCATTTTTGGAAGACTTCCCTAAAATGCATAATTACCATAATTTTGAAAATAATAGTATCAAAATTTGCACAAATCGAATAAAGTGACACAGCAGTATCGGTTCTTTTTAGGTTACGTTAGCACAAAAATAATAACAAATAAATATAATTTCTCGAATAATATTTTTCAGTTCACAAATTTCCATCATACCTTTGACACAGATCAAAACTGAATCCACTTGGTAGTATTTCTGGGGCTAATGTCATTTTTGTGCAGAATTTTGAAAATATCAATTGGGCAATGACAACGATGACAACTTGACAAGACACACAACTGTGCACAACTCAGCACAACTGCATTCAACAGAACACAATGACTTGCAACACTGCGCGGTCCTGCTCGGTTCTGCCTATACAGTTTTTAGATTCCAACCGATACCCGATACTATTGAAAACTATCTTACCGACTGCCTACGAATTTATTAACGTAATTATTTTTTATTTGTAAAAAGGAGTTTCTCTGAATTTCGGATAGGAAAATAATCGACACCGATTTTTTTTATAATTTATTTCACTTTTGTTCTATCAGAGGACCTCATTTCGATTTTCTAAGCTTTCTCGAAGTTTGAATTCTTTCGATTATCTGATGGTACATGGTGAAAAATTTCTAGATAAGTATGCGTAAAATTATCTAGACTACTTAGTAACAATCAACAGTTTTATTTTGGTTTGTTTACTCCTGCTGCTCCTGCTGTTTCGACTTTTTCCACGTATTTTACAGTATTTTATTAGCGTGTTTGTTTATATTTGTGTTTCCTGTATCCCGTCTTTCACACTAAAAAATCTGAGATTTCCAGCTGTGGTTAGTTTTTACATATTTTTATAATTGTAGATTTTTATAATTGCAGATAATTGTTGACTGTAACTTATTGCATGATCAATAAGACAACTTGCTGCTTACGAAAATCCAAGAATAATTATATAAATAACAGTTAGCAAGAGTACAACAGTGCTTTTGTTAAAATTCATTTAGAATTGTTCAGAATGTCATCACCCGGTATTTTTGTCAATTGTGTATCTATCTTGTATCTATATACAGTCAAAGTAGAAATCTGCATTACCGACCAAGGGGGAAATTTAAATAAAAGTCCGTTGAATGAAATCGATGATAATTTATTATGTGTTTATAAGAATGGTTAACTAACTTGTGCATTGAATGAAGTAAATATTTCAGAGAAAAGTTTGATACACATGATGAGAGTTTTTTACGCGCATTACGTTCTGCAGAATATTATTGTAAAAAACCTTCTGAATCATTGCAAGAAAAACAATTTACGTAAATGTATGCATCAGTGTTTTTTCTTTTATCTATTGATCACAGAGGCGTGGGCAGAAAAAATTTTTAGGATGGATTTTTCGGAAAAAAAGGATTTCTATGTCTGACAAATTTCCACAATAATTTGTATTTGAGAAAAAATTTGGTGCAGCCACCTAGCGAGCACGAAATTATTAATGGACTTGTGTGTGTGCACAAGAATTTTTAATGATAATCTATTACTCATAAAAAAGTATAATAAAAAAATTAATACAAACTATCAGAGCATTTGAGTTTTTATAAATTTTTGAAAACAATTATCTCTACATAGTTTTTAAAAATTGAAAAATTCGTATTATTTTTTGCATTTCTTGAATATTCATGAAACTTTGAAATATTTTTGTAGACTGCAATATAAATTTTAATTTTTAGAGTATTTTTTATATCTTTTGTATTCATATATTTCTTTAACTTTTTAAGATTTTGTTTTATTTTCTTGTATTTTTATGAATTTTCATCTTGATTCCTAAAATCTAATACTCCATGATTCAAAGTCTTTTAGATATTCAGCATTTTCGTAGACAGTTTTTCTTTATTGATTACCAGGTTGAAAAAATTAAAGAACAAAATTATTTTCTCTTTTCTCTTAGTCAAACATTTATAATTTATTCAAATTCGACGTTTAATATAATGTACTTGCTAATTTAAACTAAATAGGACGAATTCAAATTAAACCAGATATATTTTTGTTTGAGAAAAAATTTTTAAACAACAATAAAATATTGTTATTTTTGAGTTAGAAAAATAAGAAACTTTGAGAACTTGATAAATCCATTTTCTACGTTCATTATTTAAAATTTTGATATAAAAGAATAATTAATTTTATTCGAATTTTGGGAGGGCATTTCACCCCCTAAACACTTCTCTCGTTGCCGACCATTTTCCCGAATCCCTTTTCCCGAACAGCCATTTTCCCGAATCCGTTTTCCCGAAGGGTTTTCAATTTTCCCGAACGGCCATTTTCCCGAACGGTATTTTTCCCGAATCCGTTTTCCCGAAGGGTTTTCAATTTTCCCGAACGGGAAATTATCCTATCAGCCTAATGTCTAGAAATACCATGGTTACGCCTTTGTAATTTTTAAACTTTAAAATTGTAATAAAAATTCTTGATTAATAAATTAAATTTCAAAATTGAATTTATAAATTAATTTCAAATTTAAATTTAAATTGACATTTTTTTAATTTAAAAATTAAAATAAAATTTACAATTTTTTAATTACAAATTTTTACCATGACTCATTTTATTGAAAACTCTTATGAAATTCATAAATGTATACAATTGAGATAAAAGTGAAATTCCAACCAAAATTCGGAAATTAATACTTTCGGGAAAATTGTCGTTTAGGGAAAAATACTTTCGAGAAAATAGCCATTCGGGAAATGATTCGTTCGGAGTAATGGCGTTTCGGGAAAATGACCGTTCGGGAACTTGAATTCGGGAAAATGACCGGAAATCTGCCTACACATCTGATTGATCATAAATAAATTGCTTAAAAAAGTAATTCTTTCGTCAATTTAAAAAGAGTTTCTTCAATTTTAGTGTACAATCCTCCGAAAATATATGCCAAAATGGAGATACCTGACGATCTCACATTCAGATTACCCAAAGACGTCGAACCCCAACACTACGACGTTTATTTACACCCTAAATTGGACGGGGAAACATTCGAAGGCAAAGTATCCATTTTGCTAAATTTGTCGAACGCCCGAAGGTACATAGCATTGAACAAAAAAAACCTCAATATCACGTCGACGAAGCTAAACAACGTTGACGAGAAAAAAAATACCGAAATCGACGTCGCCAAAACTTATGACGTCGATGATTACGAAATGGTTGTTGTTTCTACCAAAAATGAAATGAGCCCAGGACTTTACAATTTGGAATTGAAGTTCAATGGAATTTTGAAGGGCAAAATGGTTGGCTTTTACTCGAGCAAGTATAAAGACGAAAATAAAGAAACCAGGTGGATTTCTTTGAATACGAATTTTTTGTCTTGGGGAGATGATTGAGAATTAAATTTTTGAAATTCGTGCAGGTGCATAGCAACATCGAAATTTGAGCCAACTTATGCGAGACAAGCGTTTCCTTGTTTTGATGAACCTAATTTCAAAGCGAAATTTACAGTGCATTTGGTTCGTCCTTCCGGGGATGTTTACGGCGCTCTTTCGAATATGCCTGTCGAGGTAGAATTGATGAATCATGATTTTTTTAGTTTTAATCTTTAGGTTCATTGGGTTACTGAGTAAAAAAAAAATTTTATTTTTCATCAAAAACGAATTCATCTAAATGCATAAATTCTCGTGGTTCATATTTATTCTTCATTATTTTGTTAACATAATGTTTTCGCCACTCAGAGCGTAGCGGAAAATAAACCGTCCACTGGTCTGACGACCGTAACGTTCGTTAAAAGCGTCCCTATGTCGACGTACCTTGCGGCTTTTATTGTTAGTGATTTCGTGGCCACTACCGCCGTTGCCCAGGGTATAAATGGAAAAACTTTCCCCGTCAGCGTTTACACGACCCGGGCGCAAAAAGAAAAAGGAAAATTTGCATTGGAAATTGGCGTCAAAGCCATCGAGCACTACATCAGTTTATTCAAGATTGATTATCCATTGCCGAAAATGGGTAATTTTTTATTTAATTGCAACTTAAACTTAAAGAGTTGTTGATAGTTTCGAGTTTTGTTGTTGATAAATTTAAATTTGCAGATATGATCGCGATACCGGATTTCGTTTCTGGTGCCATGGAAAATTGGGGCTTGGTAACTTTCCGTGAGACGAATCTTCTTTACGATCCAAATGTTAATTCGAGTGACAACAAACTTTATACTGCCAAAGTCATAGCTCACGAATTTGCTCATATGTGGTTCGGAAATTTAGGTAAAATTTTCATATTACGTCTATATGAAAATCATACTCATCAGATAATTATTTCAGTGACTATGACTTGGTGGAACGATTTGTGGCTAAACGAAGGTTTCGCTGACTACATTTGCTTCAGATGTTTGGATGCTATTTGCCCAGAATGGAAAATGGTAAAATACTCTGCCAAGTACATATTCAGTAAAATGTGAAAATTTTTATAATGTGAAAAAGAAACATGTGCAACACAAAATATTCCAGATGGACTTTTTCCTCGCTGAACAGACTCACAGTGCCTTCGCTCTTGACGACAAACTCAGTTCTCACCCAATCGTACAAACCGTCAGTCATCCTGATGAAATCACGTCCATTTTCGACGCCATTTCTTACAGAAAGGTAATTGGTATTAAAACATCACGTTTTTTTTCCGTGTATGAAAAATTCCGGAAACTCTGAAACTTAACTATGAAATATCGCATCAGGGCTCGACCATTATACGCATGTTGGAAAAGTTTTTGGGCACCGACGCTTTCAACGCCGGAATATCGTCGTATCTGGAAAAGTTCGCTTTCAAAAACGCAGAAACACCCGATTTGTTCGCTTCCTTGCAAGAGATGGTCGGCAAAAAAATTAACGTCGCTGCTATCATGGATACTTGGACGCGACAAATGGGTTTCCCAGTTATAAACGTCGCGAGAAACAAAAATACGCTTACGCTGACCCAAAAAAGATTTCTCATCGATCCCGAAGCTGAATCTGATTCCGCGGAATCGGATTATGGGTATTTCATTACATCGAGTTTGAGAAAATCGGGAGATGTTATCTTCATTTTCTTTTCAGTTACAAGTGGATCATCCCAATTACGTACATTACAAGTGTAAACCCTGAGCCAACTTTGGTGTGGTTCGATAAAGACGCTCCAAATTGTAAATATTTTTCAATAAAATTCCGGTAATTATGATATTGCAGAGTAAACATTCGTGATTTGTTGCTTTAGTGGTCATCAAACTTAACGAACCTGTTGAATGGATAAAATTCAATCATGAGCAAGTTGGGTTGTATCGCGTGAATTACCAAGTTCCTGAATGGCAATCTTTGAGCGATGAGCTTCGTCGGGATCACAAGGTGAGGATTTTATATAATTTTTTGTGTGTGGTAATGTTGTTTATGAATTGGATTGCTGGCTTAGAAATTTGCTGATTCTGATAGAACGAGCCTTCTGAGCGACGCTTTGAGTTTGGCTCGAGCTTGGCAGCTCGACTTCAACGTTGCCATGGATTTGACTATGTACTTGAAAAAGGAAAGAAGTAACTTTCCTTGGATTGTCGCGAAATCGGAGCTGCTGAAAATTGACCAACTGATTTCGTCCACGAATGTGTCCACGAAATTTAGGGTAAATGATTGCGTTTTGTAGTTTTGGGATACAATTTTTTACGTTTTTTATTTTTATTTTACTGAAGTAAGGTTGATGGTGTGTTTGTGTCATTTTTTGAGAAAAAGGGAAAAACTTGGAAAGGCTTGGAATATTACGTAAAATCTTGATTAGTTGGATAGGTTTTGATGAAATTTGGGAAAGTTGGAGTATTTAAAATCAAATTTGGGAGGTTTTCAAAGATCCTAAAAAATTATAAAAAGTTACTGAATTTAGCAAATTTTGCTTAATATTGCATTTCTATGAAATTTGCATTATGATCTGTCATTTTTATAAGAAAATCTGAATTAAAAAAAATACAAGAAATAACTTTCATTTAAATGAATTTTCATGAAATTTCAAGTTGTTTGAAATATGTTAGATATTTGAACGAATTCAAATCATTGTAAAGCATTAAAAATCTGAAAGATTGTTAATAATTCTCAAAACTTGGAAAAATTTGCAGTATTTCAGAAAAAGATAATTTTTTTTCGATTATGTTCCCCATAGTATTTTTTCGAAATTCGAATGTTTCTTTTTTCTGGAAAACTAGAAAACTAATTTAAAAAAACGGAAAATCTTAAGTTCAAAAATTTTCCACAGTTGTTTTGTGCCAATTCACGTGATATAATGGAATTAAAGACAACGGATTTAAATATTGTATAGAATTCAGACGAAATTGATTATTCAAAATGACGACGGTTTTATTGCCATATACCGGTTATTAATCACTGTATTCAATATGATCCCGAAGAGGACCCTGATATAGGGTCGAAATATTGAATTTATAATAAAGATGACTTTGAAAAATTGGCTCCGAATGATCTACACATACAGTTATTTCACACATATTTCTACCAACGGAGCAATACGTAGTTTTCAAGACTTTCAAGAATTTTCCACAGAGTTTATAATAATTATATTTGCAATTCGGAAAATGTCAAGAAATAAAAAAAGATTACACAAATTTTTAGAATTTCAGAAAAAGTTACTGAATCTCTCAAATTCTGCTCATTATCATATTTCTATGAAATTTGCATGACAATATGTTATTTTTTATAAAAATCTGAATAAAAAAAAATTCGAGAAATAACTTCCATAAGTGAAATGAATTTTCATGAAACTTCAAATTGTTTGAAATATGTTACAAATTTGAACGAACTTGGATCATTGTAAAGCATTAAAAATCTGAAAGATTATTGATAATTTTCAAAACTTTGGAAAATTTACAGAATTTCAGAAAAAGTTTATTAATTTTTTCGGTAATACTCCCTATCGTATTTTTTAAAAATTCGAATGTGTCTTTTTTCTAGAAAACTAGAAAAGTAACGAGAAATAATGAAAATTCTTTACAAATTTTGAATTTCCATGTATATTTTAAATTTGTTTATTTTAAATTTGGAAATCGTCCAGAAAGAAAAAAAACATTCCAAAAATTTGTAGAATTTCATAAAAAGTTACTGAATCTCTCAAATTCTGCTCATTATCATATTTCTAAGAAATGTGCATGATAATTTGTCATTTTTATAAAAACATCTGAATAAAAAAAAAATGAGAATAATATTCCATAAGTTATAAGAATTTTCATTATATTTCAAATTGCTCAAAATATGCTAGAAATTTCAACGAATTCAGTTATTGTAAAGCATTAAAAATTTGAAACATTGTTAATAATTCTTAAAACTTTGGAAAATTTGCAGAATTTCATAAAAAGTTTAATAATTTTTTGGATTATAATCCCTATCGTATTTTTGTGAATTTCGAATGTTTCTTTTTTCTAGAAAACTAGAAAAATAATGAAAAATTACAGAAAATCTTTATAAATTTTAAATTTCGATAGAGTTTGTAATATATTTAAAATTTGGGAAATGTCAAGAAATAATAGTATTTTACTGCGAGTTTTGGAAATGTCGATTTTGACGAAACGAAAGTTTGCAGCCCTCGGCTTCGCCCCGGGCTGCAAACTTTCGTTTCGTCAAAATAGGCAATTTCCAAAACTCGCAGTACGATATTTTATTCACAGTTCGCTAGTAATTCACGTCCAAATATCCAATTACTAGCAAATTGTGAATAAATAAACATTCCATAAATTTTTAGAACTTCATAAAAAGTTATCGCAATCCGTAAATTCTGCTCATTATCATATTTCTATAAAATTCGCATTATAATTTGTCATTTTTTATAAAAAATCTGAAAACCTGAAAGGTATTTAAAAAAATACAAGACACCTTAATAATTTAAATAAATTTTTATAAAATTTGAAATGGTTCGAAATACGTGGGAAATTAATCCGCATTCAGATAATTGAAAAACATTAAAAATCTGAAAGATTGTCAATAATTCTCAAAAATTTGGAAAATTTGCGGGATTTCAGAAAAAGTTTATTTATTTTTTTGATTATAATCCCAATCATATTTTTTGAAATTAGCTTTTTTTCATTTTTTAATAAAAAGCTGGAAATATAGAAAAGTACTGAAAAATTACTGAAAATCTTTATAAGAGAAAAGGTACCTAGGCGTGCTAATCGTTTAGGCTCACTTTCTAATGCCCTTGAGACAGATAATGTGCCCAAACGATTAGCACGCCTAGGTACCTTTTGTCAGATCGCGTCACATATATTCAAAATTTGTAAAATTCTAATAAATAAAAAACATTCGAAAAATGTTCATAACTTTCGTAAATTGTGTTGATCATCGTATTTCTTTGAAATACTTATCTGAAAATCTTGAAAACAGCTTCAAAATTACAAAAACATTAAAAACTCTAAAGATTGACATAACATCGATAATACTAGCCAAATTTTTTCCGTACCAAAGCAATTTCCATGTTCATCAATCATCAAAAATGTTTATTTTTCACCAGAACTACGTCAAAAACCTCGTAAACCCAACTTATCGCGATGTCACGTGGAAAGTAGACAACGACGAAAGCGCTGCATCTCGGTAAACATAATTATTTTTTACGTCCATGCAAGCTGTTTCTAAAATTCAAACTCTTTCTCACATTTTTCCTTTTTTTTCAGTAACCTCAGGGTCGTTGTTTTGGCACTCGCTTGTTCCATGGGTCACGAGGAATGTTTAAATGAAGCTGGTGCAATATTCAAGTCATGGATTAACGATCCAGAAGATAAACGCCCTCACCCCGATATCAGACATTTGATTTACTATCATGGTGAACGTTCTCAAAATTATTCAAAAATATTAAACTCCATAAAAAAATTAAATTTTCATGTTTCAAGGCATGAGCAAAATCGGAACTGAAACGGAATGGGCCAATCTTTTCAAAAAATTCACTGACGAAACTGACGCAGCTGAGAAAAACAAGCTCGTGTTCGGTCTTTCTGGAATTCGAGACCAAGGCGTTCTGCAAAAGTAAATTTCCTTCAATTTCCTCACAAATCTCGGCGCCCATTAGATTTTCCTAACCTCGTAAACACGCTTTTGCAGGTTCATCGAAAAAGTAATGGACGAAAAGTACGTTCGTTCGCAAGACGCCCTGAATTACCTGATTTGGATTTCCGAAAATCCAGTTGGCGAAAAAATTGTTTGGGATTGGGTCAGAGCAAACTGGAAAGTTTTGGTGAAAAGGTACACTTTGAACGACCGTTATTTCGGGAAACTCGTGCACATGATCACGAAAAATTTCATCGAGGAAAGAGAACTCGAGGAAATCAAGAAATTTTTCGGTAAGTGTTAAATCTCGAACTTATGAATCTTGAAATTTAAATTTGTCATTTATTTTCAGAAAAATACCCAGAAGCAGGAGCTGGAAAAATGGACCGAGTTCGAGCTCTCGAAACCGTGTTGAACAACATCAAGGCCGCCAAGAAAATCGCTCCGAAATTGGAGGGTTGGCTTGACGCTCAATAAAAAATCATTTGAAACTTTTTTTCGATCCAACATACACTTTAACAATATTTGTGTATCGTTGTTGAAAATAAATGTTTGTATTTTCTGCATTTAAATTCTTTTTCATATTTTAACCTTACACTGAGAAAAAAAATTTTCAGTTTCATTTGTTCCAACTGAATTTTAGTTGGAATAAGCATCATCGAAAATTTCAGTTGTGCTGATTGAATTTTTAGTTGTACTGATCGAATTTTCAGTCGCTTCAATTGAAAAAAAGTTGGCGCTGCTCAGTAAATGAAGTTTCTATTAAGGCCATTTTAAATTTTACTTATAACAACGGGAATTTTAGGTTCTTTAGAAAATTTAGGAAATTTAGGTTAGGTAATTTTTCAGTTAGAGCAAACAAAAATTTCCAAAAAGTCAACTTTCTCGTCTCCTAATTGAAAAAATGCAGTTAAAGCAACTGAATTGTTTTTTCTCTGTGCAAACCTCAAAATATATTCGAGTTTCAAGCCTGGAAAATTGTTGAGTTGAAATTTTCGAAAATTTAAAAGGCTGGAAAGTTTTGTTGTATATTTTAATGAAACTGTATAATTCTTATTTTTTTGTAAAATACTTTATCATTTCTAATAGTTAATTTGATAAAATAATTTACTTTTTTCACAAAAACTTCTTTTTCAGTGTATTTCAGTGGAACTACACTGAAAATGTCTTTGCCGAACTGCGGTCGATCGAAGAATGAGGGTCTTAAACAGACCAATTTCTGTACGAAAAAGTCGAGTCAGCATTCTTGGAATTTCGAACCTTCGATCCGATATTGCGTTTAGCATTGCATATGAACTACACGATTTAATGCAATTTAATGCAATTTAATGTTTTTCGATTTAAATACAGAAAATACACACGTCAATAATAACTTTACTTTTGTTTTTTGACTGCACTTTTAAATAAATCAAACCTTATTGTAATTAAATTCGTTTTAATTTGACTGAAATTTTTCTTATTCATTTGACATTTTTTTTAAACGTTGTTTTGACTTTTAAAAAATTCCACGTCGCATACGAAATCCGGGAAATAAATGGGCAACGAACAACTTTAGTAGGTAAGTTCAGTAAAGTACACTTAAATCTCGAGAGATCACTTCCAAACTTTTACACGCTTTTTTTGCTCATCTAAAGCATCTTGGATAAACTGCTATTAACGAGCTACGCCGAAAATGCAACACTGAAAAAGGCAAATTAGAGTTTTTTCGTAGTTTTGGAAACATTTTGAATCTTGAAAAGTGCAAAAATTTTGAAATTTACTCATAACTTTGATATATTTTCGTGATTTTGAACAAATTTCTGCAATGATGAATTCTTGATTGATTTCTAATTAAAACGAACGAGGCCGTAAATCGTTGGTTTTTTTTCTCGACTTTTAATGAAATTCCAAGTCACAAAAGTGTGATAATGTTTTTTGAAATGATTAGTCATTTCGTCGAGCAGCTGATCGATCAAAATTTGAGCATCTTGATCGTTTTCATTTCGTGAATAGTGCAGAAATCGAAGAACTTGCCAATTACTTTTGAATGATTAATTGTGTTGAAGGCGGAAAAAAAAATTTTCTGAGAATGAATTATTTTTGGAAAATAATTTTAAATAGAACATCGCGAGGAACGAAAAACTTTTGCATCAATATCGACACGTGTGGAAATTTGGTCTGCCATTTCTTTGCCATCGGAAGAGAAAGGCAGAGATATTTCTGCCATTTCTCTGCCTTTCTCTGCTTTTCTCATAATTTTCTCTGCCATTGCTCTTCCATATATCTGCAGTACACCACAGCTCTGCCATGTTGCAGTATCAATCTTTGCCATTTCTCTTCCATAAATTAATGCAAATATTACTCTGCCGAAAGGCAATAGTTCTTTCTGCCATTTCTCTTCCATAAGAGCTGTACACAAACTTTGTTGTCGGAGGGGTTTTGGCTCATCGGGGAGGGCTGTTAATGTCACGAAATATATGCATAGGGGGCGGGATGTCACGAAAATGTTACGAAGTATATAATATTAATATGACACGCCAAAAGGAACAACGAAAATGAAAAAGTGTGAAAGGAAAAATGGAGATCAGACTAGTGTCCGGAAAAACGTAAAATTATAACATGATGAGTGAAAATGCAAATGCTATTTCTCATAGGAAAAAATGAAAAACGGTGTAGTCAAGGGGAAAAAGGGAGAACGGTAGAAGAATTTGCAAAAAGGTCGATTCCATTCTATGAGGGGAAAAACATACAAAAAATGAAA
>JAPYZL010194030.1:0-19659 GCA_030522825.1 Platygaster orseoliae | reverse complement strand
GAAAAAGGATGATTCCAACGAGTGCAAAGTTTGGGCACGAGCGAAGCGAGTGCGCAATTGTACGAGTTGGAATTATCCTTTTTGTCTCGTGTAGCATAAATATCTATTTATTTTAATAATTCCTCATTAACGAAAAATCGTGAGACATGCTTGATCAATTGGTTGTATCATAAACAAGTGCCATGAATTTTTTTCCGGAAAAATCATTGTTTGATTTTAAAACCAAGTTGTTTTTTAACGAAACATCTATCGATTGTGAACAGAAGGATACAAAAAAAAAAACGAAATTTAGGTTTTGGGGGTCGATTTCAGAAATTTTGACTCATATATGAACATTCGAGAGGTGGATTCGTTTTCAAAGCTTCTTTATGACAAAGGGTTCACAATTCAGTAGATACGTTGCGATACCGTAATTCAAAGAGCGTAGTATCTTGAACAAGCATGCTTAAGAATCATTATAATATTTGAATATTTTGTTTTGAAAATTGTCCATAAAAAAAATAGTCCTCTATGAATCCTCCGACTTTATTTGAGGATTTAGATTTAACCAAAGAAATGAAAAATTCACATTTTTTAAATATTATTTACAGAACAAATCTGCCTTTTATTTTTTTGTAGTTATTTGGATGGTTTTTTGTATAAATTTATTATTTTGGAAAACATGTTTTCGTAAAAAAAAATCTTTCAAAGAAAGAATGGAAACAGTTTATTTATAAGTTGAGTTGATGAATGAATTTTCTTTTCGAACGTAATTAAAAATTTCTTCTGCAGGTGTATAATAATCAATTTTTGTATTATTGACAAAAAATCACTTTGAAATTTTGAAAAATAGCGAAGTAAACTATAGCACAAGCTGCTAATATCGTCAAAAACCAAGGACGTAGCCAGAAATTTCATTTGGGAGAGGCTAAGGTGTGATTTTTTTCTCGCATTTATTTCAGCAAGTTTGAAAATTATTATTTTATTAGAGAATTATTATTGAAAATTTTCCAATTACCCAGGATCTTTGTAACTGTTCTACTCGTAAATCCCTAAAGTTCTTAAAATTTGTGAAATTCTAAAAATTATCAAAATTTTCTGGACTTTCGAAATGTTTCAAATACTCTATACTCTTGAAATTTGTAATATTGTTAAAAATCTCACAATGTTTGAAATTATCAACGTTCTCAAAATTTTAGAATATGTAAAACTTTCGAAATGTCAATAAACATGAATATCATGAATTCCCAGAGTTTTCGAAACTTTTAGCAATCTCTGAAATTCATGAAAATTATAAAATGTTTAACATTCGAAAAATTATCGAAATTTTCTAGACTTTTAAAATGTTTAGAATACTCCAAACTCTTCAAATTTTCAAAATTGTAAAATCTGAAAATGTTCAAAATAATCAACATCCTCAAAATTTATGAAATAAGTACAACTTCTAAATTTCTCTAATCATAAATTTTATAAATTTTTTGAATTATCAAAACTTTTACAGATCTTTGAAATTTATGAAAATTCAGGAATTTTTGACATTGTAAAAATTGTCAAAATTTTATTGACTCTCAAAATTCTTATGATACTCAAAACTTTTACGATATGAAAAATTGTTTAAAATTTTACAATGTTTGAAATCGTTAACTGTATAACAGTTAAAGAAATTCGTAAAACTTTCGAAATTCCAATCACCATAAACATATCTTTTCAGAATTTTCGAAAGTTATATAAATCTTTCAAATTAACGAAAATTTTGAAATACTTAAAATTCTCGAAATTCCAAGAAATTTCGAAATGTTCGTAATACTTTCTTAGAACTTTACAAATGCTTTACATCGTTGAAAATTCCTCAACGTTAACAATGTTAAGTATTTACAAAATTTCCGTAATTTTGATAATTATAAGAATATTGTTCATTTTCAGAATTTTCCCGAAACTAGGCAATTTCAAAACTTCTTGGAGTTTTGATCATTTCCGAGTTTCTAAGAACTTGGTAAATTCTCAAAATCTTCCTAGACTGAAGAATTTTCGAAATGCTTTGAAATCTTAGATTTTTAAAAATGTCTAAAATTATTAAGTTCCTCGAAAACTTTGACCCTAGAAATAATCTGTATTATTTTTCTATGATTTTCAAAATATACTTTTTTGTGATGTGCTACATTTTTTTTGAAATCTATGATTCTTATGTGGCACAGACATTCTTTGCATTTTCTTGATCTGTATACTTTTTTCTCCTATATAAACTACAGTTAGTGATAAAATTCATGATTTTCAGTCAGTCAGCCTTTTTTGTTTATAAAACGTAAAAAATTATACAGATTGTCAAAATATAAACGATTTCGGTTTTAGACAAGAATTATTACAAATGCTATTTTCTACTCAATTGGACAATGTTGGTGGCGACATATTCCATTCCTCTACTATTTTTTAACATTTCAAAGTATTTCTTTAAAAAAGAAATTCTCGAAAATAATATTTTCTATAATATTCAAACAGAAACAAAAAAAAATCTAGGAAAACTCTATAGGACTTGGCTTCTTCAATTTCACTGAGTCACCTTCATGGTGGACACTCTGCGGGAACTCGACGTACGTGCTTTTTTATCGGTACCCGTCACGTACTGTATTAGAAAATGGTTTCTTCGCACTTTCGATGTGTTACCGCTCGATGCGGTAAACGATTAAACGTATTAAAGTTATAATTCCAAGTGGAGACACGTTAAATGGCATCCCGTGGTGCTTCTTACCTCCTGTCAGGAGCAGAAGCCATCCAATGGCGTCTCCGTCGTGACGGTCCACCCAAACGTACCGCGAAACTGCTAAATGAACCTGCATGGGGTCAGCAGACTGTTAATTACACGATTTAACCTGTTTCGCCAGGCCCCTATAAATTGCTGGACGACTAAACTTTCCGCACTTTGTCATGTGGAATTAAAGTCGATGGTCAAGCGAGAATGAAACGCCGTTTGACGAACAGTTTCACGGGTTTTTTCCGTTGGTTTTTTTTTTGTACCTCGCGTTTCGGGTTTCTTTGACCCTGTGTGTTTTTTTTAGCGTTTGGAGTTTCCGGGTTGGGGATAACGAGTGGAAAACTTGGGGATATCTGGCAGTTTTGAAGTTTTTCAGGAGACTCGGAAAGTTGCTTAGGATTTTCTTGAACTTGGAGCAAGTTCTGATTTTTTTTTTTTTTTTTTTTTAATTATTGGAATGTGAGAAAATACTTGGATAACGGGTTTGAGTTACATTTTACTGTCACTGTAAAAATGTAATAAGTAACGCAATGACTGTTTCTGAAATACGAATTTTAGTGTTGACCTAATTTACTAAACTAGATAATATTTGTACGCTCATGCATTATCGTTCACTCAGAGCAATATGGATGTTGTAATTCTAAAAGCTAAATTTATATTACAATATAAATATTATTACATTATTCTAGTACGTATAATATAAGTTATTTAAAAATTAAATTATCCATATTACTCTGAGTGAACGATAATACATAAGCTTACAAATATCGAACAATACAGAGCGTTGGTAGAATATTGGATAAATATGATGAGTTCTAAATATCGTAAACAGGTTTTTTGTGCTCTCAATTCATCAAAGTTTGCTTGTGGCACAATAACGACAATAACGATAATTGTAATGGTGAATAAAAAACAAGCTCATATGAAATATCATGAAAATTAATGATTGGGGTACTTTTTTCCGTATTCATATTTCCGCTGGACATTTTTCCGCATTCATTTATCCGAAAACACGATTTCCGTATGACCTTTTCTCCGCACGGACATTTTTTATGTATATAACAAATATGAAAATGAATTATAATAAATTCAAATTTTTTATTTTCAAGTTACCATGACAATTAGTGATCGCCGTATTTAATAAGTTCTTATATGATTTTTTGGTATATTCGAAAATAAATTTTCATTTTGGACATGATCTTCAAGGTTTCCGGTATTTAAAAAGATTTTTCAAAAAAGCAGTATCTTCCGTATTTCTTTGCTATATTATACGATTTAACAATTTCGTTTTGGATTTGTATTGATTTTTAGAAAGATTTCGAAAATTCAATACTCTATACTAATTTAAAATTTTCAAGGTTTTGAATGTGTTATCTTATAGATTTTTTCAGAAATTTTTACATACATAGGTATTCAGTTTTTTAATCATTTCTATATTCTATAGGTTTTTCTTTTTTTCTGGTGTGAAGGAAATATAAAAAAAAATTTTTTTTTTCATAAAAAGACCTCCAACTCCCATTTTTTCTTTTGAATAATTTTTCGCTACATTCCCTTATTTTTATTTGTTAAAATTTTTTTTATTTTATCACAAAAAATGATTTATTCCATATTTCATCAATAATGAATTATTATTTCTCAACACTTTATTGTTAAAAAAATGTATCACCCTCTATTTTATTATGTAAAAATATTGTTTATAATTAAGTTATTCAAATAAAAAACACGTAATTTTGGAAAAAAATTTATTCATCTTCAGTTATAAATATGATAATTTATATAATATATATAAACATAGAATTTTATGATAATATTTTTTCTGTCTTCATCATTAAATTGTAAAGATACAGCTTATTAATTTTTTTTCTTTACTTCTACTCAGCTTCCTTATTCTCTTTTTATTTATTGTAATTTCTTAAATCATTAAATTTTAAAGATACAGCTTACTAATTTTTTTCTTTACTTCTATTCAGCTTCCTTATTTTCTTTTTATTTATTGTAATTTCTTAATTTTGTAATTAGTGAAAAGAATTGATAAATTGTTATTTTTTCAGATATTGAGAGACTCATTAATTGTAAATTTGGAAGAAAAGAAACAGAAATTCAAATTTTTGTTCAGTGACAGATGGTGAATTTGAAATTTTGGTTGAAATACAGAATTTAAACGAAAATACTGATCTTCTATTAAGAGGAAGGAACATAAAACTGATTAGCGAAATTTCAGAAGAAGATGCTATTGATTTGTTATAGAAATATGTAATTTTTGGTCATTTTACAATAAATATTAATTACTTAAAAATTTTTATATTTTGAAAAAATGTGAAGATTTAATATTCAAGATCACTTAACAAAAAGAGAAAAAAATACAAGTTTTGGAAGAATAAATAAGTGAATTTTTAATGTAGACAAGGAAATTTTATAGATAACTTATTAAAAGTTATTAAAAAGTAAAAAAAAATTAAAGTTAATAAAAAGTTTTTACAAAAAAATAATAATTCGCATTGCATAATAAATTTGCAACGATGTTTGAAATGGACATATAATGAGATTTTAATAGAATGAAAGTTTTTTTATTTGCTAAAATTTGCGGAAGCTTGTACATGCGGAAAAATGTCCAGTGGAAAAATGAATGCGAAAAAGTGTCCGGGTACAGAAATTATGTTTATTTTTCTCTTACATCAATGAAAATATATTTGACGTAAGTCATATATATATATATATATATATATATATATATATATATATATATAAATAATAACAATCTTCATCATTTTTATCATATTTGTTATTAAGAAAAAAAAAGTTGAGTTTTTTTTACGAATATTTTCAATTAACTATGTAAACTGATGTAATGGAAAATCTTGATTAATGCCCGTACATTACATACTGCAGAGTAAATACACACGAAAATTGTTGATTCGAATTGATTGGGCACTGTTCTACTTTCGTTTTATTTTAGAGTAATTTTCATTCAAAAACTTTGTATGAAATAAATTGAGAATAATCCGCCTTTTTTAAAAAAGTTATTGAAGTTTAGTAATTATAGGAATTTTTTTATGATCAATTATTACTCGCCTAAAATAAAGGCACCATTCGTAGTTTATTTAAAAAATTATTAACTGAGACAGGCATCTTTCAGAATTAGTACAAATAATTTTCTAGTAAAATAATGGTGAAATTCTGTATGTTTCAGGTGAGTTTTACTACTTCGCTATTTTGAGTTGGCTGTATTTTGTAAGTAGAACATCACATCAATTATCATTAAATCATTGAAAGTACTATCCTTGAGTACAATTTTAATCATATGAAAAGGGAAGGCGAAAAATTTCCAAATATTTTCTGAAATATCCAAACTCTCGCCTTTGCCTTGAAACAATTACAATTTCAAGACTTGCATTTTTTTGAAAATTTTTTTATTTTATCGTAAAAAGGTTTTTATATATGAAATAGATTTTTCATTCTCACTTTTAAGGCTACTTTCGAGTTTATTTGGTCAATCCTTTGACCGAATTATTACTGCGTAAAAGCTGCTCATTCAGTTTTCCTGAAAATGTGTTTTCCCAATATATCGAGCGAGAAACGACCCTTCGCGACTTGAAAAAAAAAAACTTTTTTTTTATAAGTGTCAATTTTCAGTCGACAATTTTGTCATGTGCTGTAAAAAAGGTTATGAATATATTTACAGTACCCGATCACTTTCCCGAAAGCAGTTTCCCGACGACCTTTTTCTCGACAAACACTTTTCCCGACAACAATTTTCCCGACAAACAATTTATCCGACAACATTTTTCCCGACACTGCTTTTCTATTTTTTTATATGAATACACCGGTACTGGGTCAGTTTTTCTAAAAAGTTTTCAAAAATTATAATTTTTTTTTCTTAATGAACTTTTCTTCTAATTAAAAATTTTTCAATTTATGATTTCATATGTCATGATTAATTGTAAATTATAATTTTTCTTCCTTATGAAAATTTTTCCTAATTTTAAATTTTCTTACTGCAACAAAGTTTTTAAACTAATGAATGTTAGAAAAAAAAACGTAAGAAAATATTTTTCAGAAAAAGTGTGCAATAATCAAAAATATATCAATGATTCATATTTTGTTGTTTGAGAAATAATAATAGAGTTAAAAAACATGTATTTTATTCTGAATCGATTTCTTTTATTTTTCGAAATTTATGTTACTTTTTAAAAGTTCTCGGGCAACAACTGTTTATTATTCCTGGCCAATTTTATTTCGAAACGTCACAGTTTAATTTTGTGATTTCATCTTTTTGAGAATCACTTTGGCCGTTTATTACACGGAGATAAAACTTGATGGAAATTTTACTTTTTTCAAAGTAAATCACTTTTATTTGAAAAAAAAAAAAAACGAATTTTTACTGTAGGATTCTATAATTTACATTTTAATATATACGTTTACTTTGGAAAAAAGTAAAATCTCTTAATTTAAGAAATTTTACTTTTTCCAAAGTAAACCTTATATATTGAAATGTAAATTATAGAATCCTACAGTAAAAATTCGTTTTTTTTTTTGCAAATAAAAGCGATTTACTTTGGAAAAAGTAAAATTTCCATCAAGTTTTCTCTCCGTGTATACCTATATTTTCTTTTTTTCGATAAACTTTTCCTTGCCCTTTTTAAACGATAATTTTTTATACGAATTTTTTGGCTACAAAAATTTATTGTAGAAGCATGTCTACTTTGATTTAAAAAAGTAAACTTTTTTTATTTTTGGAAATAGTCTGTCGGGAAAAGTGCTGTCGGGAAAAATATGACTTGATTCAATCATAGGATTTTTATCGTAAACATCAGTCTGTCGGGAAAATTTTTGTTGGGAAAAAAATTGTCGGGAAAAAGGTCGTCGGGAAACTGCATTCGGGAAAATGGACGGGAATCATATTTTACTGGGAAAGAAAATTTTCATATCGCTGTAAAGTGTACAATTCTTTGAGTCAAGTATAAATTAACATTGAAAATGTATAGGTTACTATGAATATTTAAAATTTAGAAGTCACAAAATATTTGCCCAAACACATGATAACATGTATCGGAAAATTTGAATTATTTAAAAATTTTAGTTCACCTTTATTTCATGAATATTAAAATAACGTAAACAAAAACAATTTTTAAACGAATTTTCACTTCTAATGTTTATGATTAATATTTTATATCAAAATAAACCATTACTAATTAAAAAAAAGCGGATTGAGTAAAAATCGGGAATAATCGATCTGAAAATTATGGAGAAAATAAAGGTCGTTCTCGATTTTATAAATTCGAAAAGTTTGAAGAAGTCGAAAAAGCGATCGTGGTCCGGAATATGAAAACGGGTCGTTGAGAATCCGAAGGGCAATAATTTTCTGGAAAAAAAAGCTCGATCGAACGCCGTTAACCGAAAATAGTTTTTGCAATTTGGCCGCGAACCGGACGCACGGTGGAAACAAAAAGCACGCCATTAAATTATGTCATCGCGTAACGACTCGAAAAAATTGCCATCGAGCGCGCACGTCGTTATGGTGGAACGCGCAAAAAGAAAACTCGATGGATCCGGATCGACTGCGTTTATTTCATGTTACGACAGCGAACTATCATATAATAATTATTATTACGTTTCCCCTTTACGTGAATCAACATGGTAAATTTTTTGATGGAGCATAAAGGGACAATTCATAATTCATAATTTTTATTTTGATTCATCAACTGATGAAAGAAAAAAAAACGTCAAATTTAAATGAGCCCGTAAATTGCGATCCGTTATTCCATGGAACCAATCTAAAATTTTCTGAGCTCGATGGAAATCGAGAGCCGCAAAAGTGTAAAATTTAATCGATGGTACTGAAAACGGCATGGAAATGTATTGGCGAAAGGCGATAGGCCGATAAATAGCGACTTCCCGATGTGAAAGTTCGATATCGTGATCGATCCGTGACAAAAGGCTCTCGAAATCTGGAATGCGCAAATCGGCTCTCGAGAGTTAACCGTGAAGTGCAATGAACTCGACGGCCAAAAACTGAATATAGAATAAAAAAAGTAATTTAACGAAAATTCTTATAAAATAAAATAACTATTTTCTACTTTCCACTCTGCATTCTCAACATAACCTTAAAAGTAATAAAAATTTGTTAAGTGTCGTAGAACAATTCAAGGCACTGCCGAAAAATGCTGAAAATTCTCATAATCTCGTACAAAAATCTCGTGTTGTCTTTGCTAATTTCCCGTTTCACTGATAATCCTAACACCTCTTCAATCCTCCCCCAAGATCGTAGATAATTTCCTCCAAATCCTCGGTGAATTTTCCCGTTACGAGAAATACGAGGATCGTGTTCATTGTTCGCGGTTGTGTGCAGTGTGTTTACAAGAAAGGCATTTCCACCTTGCCTTGGCGTCCGTTCATAAAACAAAATTTATGCCAAGTTCCTAGGTACAGTAGACCCCGTTGGCGATCACAGCGCCGTGATAGGGCGCCCGTATTTGTGCCCTGTCAGCTGGTCCACGCCACAGCGTTGCCGGACGAGAGTTTTTATTTTTATTCAAATTACAACAAACAAACTACAATTCTAACTTTTTTTGGGAAAAAGGAAACTATGTTCTCTTTCGGTTTGTATTAGTAGAGAACTAATAGTTATTAGTGGAATTTCAGTAATTGAAAAAGAGAAAAGTGAGTTACTAAAGATTAGTAAAAAATCACTAATTGAAATAGTGATTTTAGCTTACTAATTGGATTAGTTAGTTATGACTAAAGAAATGAGTGAATTGCTACTTTAAAACTTTAGTAGAAATTCACTACTGTAATTAGTAGACTTATACTAGCCTTATTAGTGCATTATAACTAAATAATGAGTATAATTCGACAAATGAAAAAGTCAATATTTACTAATTTTGTAGGTTAATTATTGGATTTTGAATATTGAAAATAGTGTTGATGAATTGAATTCGTGAATTTTCACCACTTACATTAGTGAATAGTTACTGTTGAGAATAGTGAATATTTACTAGTAAAATTAGTGCGTTGCCGACCATTTTCCTGAATCCCTTTTCCCAAACAGCCTTTTTCCCGAACAGCCTTTTTCCCGAACGGTCTTTTTCTCGAATCCGTTTTTTCTAAGGGTTTTCAATTTTCCCGAACGGGAAATTTTCTTATCAGCCTAATTTCTAGAAATGCCATGGTTGCGCATTTACAATTTTTTAATTTCAAAACTGTTATAAAAAACTTATATTAATGAATAGTATTTTAAAATTAAATTTTTAAGCTAATTTATAATTTAAATTTTTAAATTGAAACATTAAAATAAAAATTACAATTTATAAATTACAAATTTTTTCCATGACTCTTTTTATTGAAGACTATTATGAAATTCATAAATGTATACAATTGAAATAAAAGTGAAATTCCAACCGAAATTTGGTAAATAATACTTTCGGGAAAATTGTCGTTCAGGGAAAAATACTTTCGAGAAAGTAGCTATTCGGGAAATAATACGTTAGGAATAATGGCGTTTCGAAAAAATGACTGTTCGGAAACTTGAATTCGGGAAACTGAACGGGAATCCAATTAGTGATAATCTAGTATTCAAATTCTTATTTATTGTTGTTACATGGGAAAAATTAAGCAATCATTAGACATATTTCACATTTTTTAAAATGTTCGTTTCCTTACACCCAAGCGTCTAACAAAAAATTTACTAATACATCTTACAAACACGGAAAATGGAATATAATGTTAATAAAATCAATTTGGAATGTTTTCACTTCATAAATTGTTATTTGTAGACTATTTTTATTTGTTTAAAAAGTAAAAGAAAAAATTACTTTATTCCATATACAGAATATTCACTAAATATTCGGTCTCATATACAAGGTGTTCCAAATTCTCGTATAAAAAAATTGCAGATTCCTTGCAAAAATTGAAAACAATTTTTACATTGTCATTTTTCGAAAAACTACAAATTAAAGAAGATATTCGAGTTTAAAACTCAACTAATAAATAATAATTATAATAATAATACTTATTTATATATGATTATTAATTTTATATTTTTCTATAATAATTATTATTATGTACATACGTTGATTATTATAAAAATAAATTATAACAGTATAATAAAAATAAGTGAATAATAATGAAAATAAAGAAAATATATAATAATTATTATTTTATATTTTTTTTTAATTATATTATCTATTTTCATTTATATCTTTTAACTTATTACAGTTAAATAATAATAACAATAACATAATAATAATTACAAATACATGTTATAAACACGAAAAATGTAATATAATCTTAATAAACCGAGTTGGAATGTATTCACTTAATCATTTGTTATTTGTAGAGTATTTTTATTTGCTTAAAAAGTAAAAGAAAAAATTACTTTATTCCACATATGGAATATTCACTAAATATTCGGTCTCATATACAAGATGTCCCAAATTCTCGTATAAAAACAATGACAGATTCCTTGCAAAAATTTATGACAATTTTTCCATTGTCATTTTTCGAAAAACGAAAAATCAAAAAAGATATTCGAGTTTGAAACTTAACCAACAAACGCACTTTTATGGAAAGTGAGGATATAAACCACTGACCAAAAATACTTCAATTTTCTCCTTATTTTTCTGAGTCGAAAAGTCCTTTGCTACTTTTTACAAAAATCAAAATCAAAAAAGATATTACAGTTTTTAATTCAGCGATTCCGATTAATTAAAACTTTCAACTCTAATATCTTTTTCGGTTTTGAGTTTTGTAAAAAATGGTAGATGACTTTTCGACTTGAAAAAATAATGAAATAATTTTATTGAATTTCGTTCAGTGGTTCTTTATTCCTTTTTGTCAAAAAATCGTCATTTTTTTTTCAAATTGCAAACTTGAATGACTTTTTTGATTTTGAGTTTTATGAAAAATGGCAAAGGAAAAAAAATCTTTTATTTTTGCAAGGAATCTGCCATTTTTTTTTGTATATGGGAATTTGCGACACCCTGTATATTGAATTTCACTTATTTGATTGTGGACCATCAAATTACTTTTTGTAATAGTGAGAATCTATTAATTCATTAGTTGCTTTAAAAATTTTACTAATTGAAAAGGAGATTTTGAAACTACTAATTTAGTTAGTGAAAATTTCATTAATCACGTTAGTAATAAATTCTTTAATTGTTTATTCGTTTCAACAATTTCAATAATTGAAAAGTAAACTCATAAATAACTAGTTCGTCATGTAGAATTTGACTATTTTTTAGAAAACTTGTGGAATTCCACTAATTCGATAGTGAATCACTCACCTACTAATTGAATTAGTAAAACTTTCATTAATGCAAACTGAGCGAGTTCTCTACAATGTTACTACATGATTATTTATCCAAATGTGTCAGGTTATGATTAAAGAAAGTTTTTTGTTTTTTTAGTAGAAAAATAGATTAATTAGCTATAGTTATATAAAAAGTAACGTAATTGTCGAAATAAAAAATTTGTACAATTTCGCTGTTTTTCAACAACAACTTTTTTCGGAAAAAATTTAGGAAAAATCATTGGGTACACGGAAAAAAATGGTTTGGTTACTGCACCCATTGATTTCGTAAAATATGGACTCACTAAAGTTTTGGGTACTACAACCAAAACTCCTCTTATAGCAACTAATCCTCAATTTTGATGACTAATACTCAGACTGCTATAACCAATCATTTGATTATCATACCTGAAGTTTTGGTTGTACTACCCAAAACTTTAGTTGGCTCATATTTTACTAAATGAATGGTTGCTGCAACAAAAATTTCTCTCCGTGTAAGGAAAAATATTATTGAAATTCCCGGAAGAGTTTTCAAAAAATTGTAATTGGTGAATAATATGAAGTCATACGTCAAGTTAGTATGAATTTTCTATGCAAAATCTGGCAACACTGTCTGCGGTCATCCCTATCTTGAATAAGGGCATCGTTTTCAGACATAAATTAGCACTCGTAGGAGACCGATCCCTCGGGGTATTGTCTTTGTGGCGCGTTCTAAGCTTTGCCCCTGAGCATCGGACCGTTAAATTTCAAGGGGCACATCCCTTTTCGAGACCGCGTCAGTGCAGTAATCAGCTACTCCATCATACCCAAGTCCAAACCCAAGTGCACATGCTTATTTTACGCTTCATTACGAAATTTCGTGGGAATTCAGGCAATTTTCTGCAATTCTTTCTACGTTTCGACAATGTTTCAGATACATATGAGAACTTTAAGATTTAAATACTTTTTTTAATCCCTGAACTTTTTCGAAATTTTTAGAAATCCACTTGTTATAAATTTTCTGAGTTAAGTACATTGCCGAAAATTGAATCTTGGATTGATAGCATGTTTTTGATTAATAATTTTTTCATGAGAGTCGGAACAAATTTCCTATTGTAAACGCAGTCGTTAGTATAATATTTCATTTCCGGCTGAAAACTATCACTCCCTGCATCAGTTCACTGCACGAAATGAAAGCGCATGAAATGCCACTTTACGCGAATTTTTTATATCCCCGCATTTCCCTATCAGATATTTATGCAGAAAGTTGATGGTCTTTCTAGATATGCATAAACTACTTTTCTCTCATATTATTACGATGTTTATATTTGTTTCCTGTGTATTTTTTTTCCTTTTAAATATTTACAAGTGGGTTTGTCACGAACTTGAAAAAAACCAACGAAAGATGTATTTTCAGATGAGTCAGTTTTGAGAAATTTTTCAGAATTTTAATATATTAACTTAGAATTTCTAACACATTCGAATTTGTTCTTAAGAGAAAGAATACTAAAAATGGTATTATTTTTAATAATTTCAGGAAAATCACATCATTAATGTCAAGGAATTTATTAAAAACTTATCAAATACAATAAATCTTCATAAATCTGTAAAATTCATTCATCCAAAAAAATCTTTTTTTTTAATTCCAGACTTATGCAGCATTTTATGACATTTCTACCTAAATAAAATTTGAATGAAAATTTTTTTAAACGTGCTCTATTTTAATTGAATTTTCATTATATTATTCTTAATTTGGATTTCTGTGAAATAAAAAAAACAGCAATATTCAAATTATTTCTAACAGTTTCTGAAAATAATTCTAAAAACAACGAGTTACTGTTTTAAAAATAAAAAATATTCTTATTCGAATGTTTTATTTTGAAGTTCATTTATTTGTAAAAAACGTTGAAAAAAAAGTTGCAAAATTTTTAAAAATTGCAAAAACAGTAAACATGTAAGAATTCGATAAAAATTGCAAGTTCTAGAGAATTCAAAGCAAAAAATCTACTGCTAATAAAAATTTCCATTGTTTTTAATTTTTTCAAAATACATTCGAAAAACTCAAAGAAATTAGAAATTCTATTTTCATTTTCGATAACATAAAAAAGTGCTTCTACATATTTATCTAAAAATTAAAATTCCAAGTATAAAATTTTTGTTGTGAAAAGAAGAAAAATTCGACAATTGTAGAATATGACGATAAATAGATATATTCATGAAAAGGTTTATCGTGCCTAGAGCGAAGGAATTCAAAGGTTTCTTTTATGTGGAGAAATTCAAACAAGTTCCCTGAGTCGACTGCACGGAATAAATTTGGTCATCTTTGAGCTCGGCTATCTCAGTTTCCACGCGGTTAGGTTCCAGTGTACGAAATTTTCGAACAGAACAAGGAACACTGAAACAGAATTTCCACAGAAGAAAATTGAATTTTTTCGCGTTGCATTATCCGAAAAAGTTTTTTTTACGGTGAAATAATTAAAAAAATGGAACAAAGTTGAAAAATGAATCAGAATTAATTGAAATTCAAATTGCAATATATTAAAGCTTCATATATCGATTTTGAATGAAGAACATTGAAACTCATGCAAGATATGATAAAAGCGAACAATTATCAAGAAAATTCCATGTTCTAAAAAATATTTCGATAAATACTCTGGCTTCTCGACAAAAATAATGTTTTTTTAAAATTTTTTATATAATGGCATTCCTAGAAATTAAATAGCATTTTGATGATAACTTTCATAATAATATTCATAATAATATATAATCATCATAATTTTTAATATTATATATTATTATAGTTCAGACAAATTTAATTGCATTCTGATATGACCATATTTTATTTTGAAATTTTCAAAAAATTATAGTGTTTTTCAATATTCCATAGTAATTGAAGTTTTTTAGTCATGAAACTGATTGTACACTTTAGATTTTTAGAGTTTCATAATTCGATTTTCCAAACATGAATAATTCAACAATTTTTTTTATCTGAAAAATTGTAAATTGAAAAAAAAATTGCAAGTTGTAAAGTTTAGTCTAAAATATTTTTATAATTTTCAAATGTTCGAGTGTCAAAATTTCCAATGTTGTTCTTAACTCTTGAAATTTAGTTTTTTCATCTACGACCTTTTATTTCTTGAATTTTAATAAAGTTAATTGAAAAATTTTGTTTGAGATTATAAAACTACAAAAATGTATAATTTTGGTCCTTCAGATTTTTGAAGAAATTTTGTAGTTCCTTTAATATTATGTATTTTCAAGAATTCAGAAGTTTTTAATTTGCTAATTTTTTTTAACCTGGAAATTAAAAAATTTACAGTTTTAAATTGTGTGCTTCTTATTTCTTTTTATTCTTATTTCAACAATTTGAAAAAAAAACCGAAAATCACGAATTTCGTCTTAAATTGAAATTCGTGGAATTTTCATCAGCAAAAATTTTTGAAATCTCAAAACTGAGACAACTGTGAATTTTGGTCCTTTTTCTTATTTTTAAAATTTTGATTCGAAAAATACCATTTGCCTGAAGTTCCAAATGTTAAAGAAATAAACGAAAACGACAAAAACTTTGTTTTTCCATTTCTACTTAAGCTTAAAGTGAAAAGTAGTGACGTTAGATAATATTTGTTAAATATCAAATAACAATTACTTATTGCTTTAACTATAAAAAATAATAGAACTATTTTTTTGATTTTCGTTTATTTTCAAACATTTGGAATTTCAGGCACGTAAAAAGCCAAAAAAATAGAATATTTATTCGGAGAAAAATGCTTGGTTGTAGCAACCATTGATTTAGTAAAATATGAACCATCTAAAGTATTGAATACGTCAACCAAAGTTTTCATTATAGCAAAAACTATAGTTGGGACTTAAACTTTGGATTGTCTACATTATGGTAAATGATTCAAATATTTTTTATCCATGTACAATTTTTGATTTTCTTAGTCAACATTTATAATGATTCTCAAAATCAGTAGTGTACAAATTAAAAAATTCTAAATCATGAATTTTGAATAGAAAACTTGGTTGAATCGTAATAATTTTCGATCGTTAAATATTTGAATCTTATTTAAAATTCAAGAAATCATGAAATATAATACTTCGAGAACGAATTCCCGGTCATTTTCCCGAATCCAACTTCCCGAACGGTAATTTTCCCGAAATGCCATTATTCCGAAAGTATTATTTCCTGAACGGCCATTTTCCCGAAAGTATTTTCCCCGAACGACAATTTTCCCGAAAGTATCATTTTCCGAATTTCGGTTGGAATTTAACTTTTATTTCAATTGTGTACATTTATGAATTTCATAAGAAGAGTCATATCAATAAAAAGAGTCATGGTAAAAATTTCATAAGAAGAGTCGTGGTAAAAATTTTATAAGAAGAGTCTTCAATGATAAGATTTGTGGTTAAAATTCCATATTTGGTTTCTTCAGATGTAAAATTCAAAGGTTGATGTTGTGTACGATTGCTGTATGCAATAAATTATCATGTAAGAAATGGGAAAAAGACCGTTCAGGAAAAGTTTTCGGGAAACTGGCCGTTCGGAAAAAGGGATTCGGGAAAATGGTCGGCAACGTCAAAAAAAACGACGATAAAATTTGAATTTTTCACAAAATTTCTACAAACTTATTCTTTTTACAATTACGCTTCATCCTCAAATTTTGAATTTAGAATGATGTGAACTATTCTCTGAATTTCCGAATGCCCTCAATCCAGCCAACTTGAAAAAAAATTGTGGAAAAATATTTTCATATAATGTAAATTTTTAAAAAACACGAATTTCGCTATCTGTGGAAGAAAATCTACCCATTATAAACCTCGATTGACAATAAATTTTCCATACATTGCATGTCAAACCTCAGAAGAAGAACTCTTGTTTCCCCTCTCTGCCCCAAATGTAGTAAGAGCGTTCATTTATAATTTTCGAGCTTTCTCATATCGACATAATCTCATTACATATTCGACACATGTCGGTACAAGCGTGGCTACACGGAAGACAATGACTCGGATGCATAAATTGGAAATGCGAGGGAAATACCAAGTCGGGCTACACGAAGATTAAATGAAAAAAAATCACGAAAATACAGTTTGGCAACTGACAGTTACTGCACGAGTGTGGATATGGACATAAAGAAAAGTATGGGTGGGTGGAATGAAAAGCATAGATTATGAGATTGTCTCGTACGATGGGTTATGCAAGATTGTCGTGAGCCGGATTTTCGCGCCCGTATCTGGTACATCGTGAGTGATATCTGATTTGCGAACAATCGGTGTCTCGTAATACGTACAACTGGGGATTTCCCGGGATTTTTCCTGTACTTCAATGATGATTCTTGAAAGGAAAGAAGTTGAGAGCATTTTATTTTAACTTAATGTAATCAAAAACGAAAAACTAACCTGCATCCGTCCCTCGAAATTTCAAACAAAAAATTTTTATAAAAACAATACTATTTCACAAAACGTAGCAGAAAACCAACATTCTGCAAAACACGATGTATTATTTACATATTTTCAATAAATATGTTTCACATCAAAAAAGTTCAACTTCGAAGTTTGGGATGCGATTCGCGCGTTTTCAGCCAACATTGAATTTGACGAAGTCAGTTTCGAAGCGTTGAATTTGCTTGGGAAAAGGCGTGCCGCGAATACGATCGTGGAGAACATGAAGAATTACTTGAGAAAATGTAATGCGAAGTGCGCCAAAGTTTAAGCTCCCTTGACAGTTGTTTCAACTGCAGCGCCGCGATTCTCCTTTTGCCGGGAAAATGGAGAATATGAACTTACGCGGCGTATTTTCATTACGCGTCATTAGAATGCGCCTCAGACACGGACTTTTCATATTATCATATCTCGCCGATTTGATTAAAAGTGATTTTCATGCGTTGCTGCAAATGGCGCTGGCTAAGATCATGAATTTTTCAAGTTTGGACATTGCAGGCGTAAACGTCAGGGGCTTACACAAAAAAATTTTTCATTGCACATCTTCAAAGATATAAAAATATGAATGTACGAGTTGCAATTATTATTCATATAATTTTTTTTAATTATAAATAAATCAAAAAAGTTGTAAATAAATTTTTGAATCTCATTTTATATCGACCTAGTAAGTAAGGGAGGGGGCGTAACGCGAAGATCCGATCAAAAGGAAGACGAAAACGAAATATTTCAATAAACTTTTTTTATTTAACTCGCTGTAACTTTCGAACTAGATATTAGAATTAAACGAAATTTGGACACATGATTCTTCTTACTTTTTAGCGATGCTTTCAAAATGCAGAAAAACTCATTGACATTATTTATTTATTGTTGAAATAAAAATAAACAATGATATTAAATATTAACCCAAAACCTCGAGATTTTCAAAACTTTTATTTACAAGTTTTCTTTATTGTAGAGCAAAGAAGTGAAGAATTTGTAGAGCAAAGAAGAAGCAAAATTTCATGTTGATTGCATTATTATTATAGCCCCAGTATGAATAAATTAATGACCGCGCCGAGTTATAATATAAAAAAGTTTATTGAAATATTTCGTTTTCGTCTTCCTTTTGATCGGATCTTCGCGTTACGCCCCCTCCCTTACTTACTAGATCGAGCGCTCCCGCTGTTATATATATAAATAAACTGTCGTTCGGAGAAAAATACTTTCGGGAAAATGACCATTCGGGAAATAATACGTTCGGAAAAATGACATTTCGGGAAAATGACAGTTCGGGAACTTGGATTTGGGAAAATGACCGGGAATCGAATTTTCAAGTTTGGACATTAGAGGCGTAAAAATCAGGCGCTTACACAAACAAATTTTTCAAGTCTTGCACATCTTCAAAGATATAAAGATACGAATGTACGAGTTGCACTTATTATTCATACAATTTCTTTTATTTATAAGTAAATCAATAAAGTTATAAATAAATTTTTCAAGCTTACATTTTTGGAGATCAATTATGATCGTGACTTTTTTTAATTTTGCAGATTTGAAAATAAACTTGAAAATTCTGAATCACCAATCGAAAAACTTGAAATTCGATTTTTTTTCTAGTACCGCATGATACTTTTCAACCGAGCATTGGAAAACCTTGAATAAACATTACTTGCTATAGATTTCCGAAGACAATTCTCTGAAGTCATCAATAATTTTCCACTCAAGCGAAGGCACTTTTCCTTCCGTCCTTCGGAAACTTCCTACAAAGGTGAAGCAAAAAAGTTCCTTTCTTCCATTCGACGACGTTATTTCTTTTCAAAGTCATGAATCTTTAATCGCTCTTGAGAACGTTCCTTCAATTTTCCGACGTATTTTCATGTTTATCTTCTAGAAAATTTCCATTAGAGTTTTTCCTGGAATGATAACTATCATTTGAAGTCTATTACAATGGAACATAATCAACTTACTCTGAATAATTAGCAAAGTGGATGAGAATTGTATGTTTTCCTGGGAAAACTCGGAAATAGTATATTTCACAACAAGTGAGTTTTACCGTAGACGTCAAGTTGACGGCGCAGAGCCATATGGGTTAAGGTGGAAAATTGTAGGCAAGCCGCTTCGCGGCTTGCCTACAGTTTTCCTCACTAATCCATATGGTTCTGCGTTGCCGATTTGACGTTTATGGTAAATCTGTCGATACTCAACGAGTTGTGAACTATATTTTTTACAACTCGAACATCGAAAACTC
>JAPYZL010193967.1:0-21539 GCA_030522825.1 Platygaster orseoliae | reverse complement strand
TCCAATTTTTACATCTACTGTGTAAAAGAAATAATAAGATAAAATTTTTTTATACAACTATTGTTAGGAGTGACTACAAGAAAAAATTATTTTTTTAGAAAATTTACGTGTTTGTCCAAAGTCTAAAATGCACTCGTCTGGTTTCGCTCCTACAGCCTAAAGTGCATCTTCAATCTTTTGTAGCTTTTCAGGAGTATTATGAGCGAAGTTTCTACCGTCAACTTCCTTCGCAGCTGCGACCAAAAGCATCTGATCAGGTGTAAGTTCCGATTCCTCCCCCTTTAACTGTTTGTCATAAGCGGCTTTTAATTTGTATATTTTGTTACTGTAATAAGCTGGAGATTTCCCCTCATTCAAGGCCTCAACTATTGCTTGATTTAAGGTTTTTGATGCAAAGAGTCCACCTCGTCTGCTTTCATTTCTTATTCCTTTTACGAAGCAAATCAGAAGTCTGGTAGTTGGATCCCTTTGTATCGAACCTATTTTCAACAATAAAATTAGTCCAATATATATTATTCTTTTAAAAATGAATTAGTTCTTCACTTGAACTTATTCTTTTCTACAATTTATAATTTTTTCCCTATTATGGTTTAATAATCTCATTCGTTTACTCAAATATGGAAATAATAAATCATTCTCTTGTATTCATCCTTTGTGCTCCTCTCACGTTGCCGGTCATTTTTCCGAAAACCCACCTTTCGACACGCGATATTTCTGAATCTATATTTCCGAACACCATTTTCCGCTTCCGATTTTCCGAAATTTTTTTTCTGCGTGACCATATTTCCGAAATAATAACTTTCTGAATTCAATTTTCCGTAACACTCATTTCCTGAAACACTGACTTTAGGTTTCACATGTTCGAATACTCATTATTGGTTTATACTATTAAACAACAGGAATATGTTACATTTCGATTTTTTTTTTTGAGAAATTTACAAGTATAACTTTATCTTCAGTTTTATTAATAATTATTTCGCAAGTTCAAATTCTCATTACTTTGATGCATTTTACAGGCAATATGTAATCATAGCAACACTATTAAACAACAAAAATATTTCATATTTCGATTTTTTTTTTGACAAATTTACAAGTTGATACCATTTACATGTATGAGTTTCTTATTACAGATTTTTCGTACATAGTAGTTTCCTGGAGTAAAATTTAATGCACACACATTTTCAAAAAATCGTTTTCGGAAATGTGTTATTGCGGTTTTTTTTAAAAACAGGCGAAATAAAGTTTTTGAGAAATGCAAGATTCTTTAGTTCACGTCGTTTTCGTTCAGGAAAAAAATTCAATGCAAAAAAATTTTCGGAAAAATTTTTTTCGGAATTTCAGTAAAAAAAACTTTACGGAAAACGTGGTTTTCGGAACGTGGTATTCGGAAATTTTTTTTTCGGAAAAATGGCGAGTGAAAAAATGGTCTTTCGGAAAAATGATCGGTAATCCTCCTCTCATCCTCTTGTATCCTCCAAAAATCCTCAAATCATTTTCCTAAAATTCTCATTTTGTCTCCAATCAACCTCGTTCACACTCCCAAAATCTTTATATTCTTGTTTTCACTAAATTCTCATTTTTTCTATAGATATATATATGCAAATTATAATTATAATTATTCTTATAAATTTAATTGATATTTATTTACAATTTTTTTATTTGTAGCCATTATTTTCAGTCAATAATTATTAGGTACATTTTTATTTTTTCATCGCATTTATTTACTTACTAAAAAATGACAAAACTGCAATATTCTGTCACTGGAGAATTTTTGTTGGTATTAAGAGACAAGTCGTAAGTCCTTGAATTATCCTTTTTCTTCATTCAACCTCATTTTGTCTCAACGGAGTTAATATGAAGATTTGCTGAAACTGATAATCACGATTTTCGGAGTTTTTTCTCCGTTCGTCCTCTTAAAATCTTCCACATTCTCTCTTCATCCTCGTTGCATCCTCCTGAGAGAAAAACAAATGAGGACAAAAAGAGCATGGATTTTTCGACTCGGGGTATTTCTCAGTAATGCTTCTCGATACGACATTGAAATATCTAAATTTTTTTAATATTAAACCGCTACATCATGGATTTTGGATTTATCTACCTTTATGGAAAAATCGCCTTTTCATATGATTTTTTGTAAATAATTGGTTATTACGTATCACAGCATTTCACTGCATGATCGCCCAGAAATCTTGTACTTTTATGTCTGATGCGGAGAATACAGACAGTGTATTTTGAATAATATATTCAATCATGTAAAATTTCATTGCTTTTCTCTAATACTCTATTTTATTTCTAGCTATAAGCATTATTGCGAGGATAAAAAAAAGGTTTTTCAGTTCATGTCCTTAATATATACATTGTTTTTATTTGCAGTGTAGGAATGTTTTTTTTTCTGTGATTTTTGTTTTCGAAAAAATGATTATTCATTTTCAATATCTTTATTAAGAAAAAAATGATTTTTAAAATAATTCTGTTCATAAGCACTTTTGTTCTAAAAAGATTGAAAAATTCAGATCTATGATTTTTTAAAATTACTTGGAAAATATTAAAAGTACAATGATATGAAAAGGACACTTACTTTCTTGTAAAAAAACCCTGGTACTTATTTATTTATGGGTCATTCCAGGTCGGATTTACACCCCCCATCACAGATATCATTGGAATATTTTTTTGTTAAGTGGAAAAAAAATTTATCACGACTGTACAATTTTTCAAAGTTTAAAAAAACGCCAATTTTTATGTGAAAGTAGCATTTTTGAGCGGCTAGAACTCGAAAACGCCTAATTCGAGACAAAATTATCATGAGTAATAAAATTTTACTCACATCTCGAACTTTCTACCTTTTGAAAAAAAAATTTTGTTTAAACATTTTTTACTCATTTTTTCCACAGTTCGATTTGCTAGAGGTTGTTGAATAAAGTAAGTTTTAGTTTAGAGTGACTTTCAAAGTGGTTCAAAAGATATAGCGAATCAAAGAGCGATGCGCGCAACCTTCGCGAGCTGCGCGCTACGAGCCGCGTCGAGGTTTCAATAAGCGTGCAGTGTTTCTATTAGGCAAGGTTAATATAGGGAAACAAACGAAATGATCTTCGTTACGGATGTTATAACGTTATTTATTACGGTACCGTGGTATAAACAAAATTCTCATTATCTTGGAAGTCAAATAAAACTTCTTTACAAACTTATGTACTTAGATTTTCTGGGTTTTTTTTCTCTTAGAGTAAGCAAACGGTGTCTGCTTCATTGGACGATGAGTGTAGTTTTAGCGAAAGATGTGGGTCGCTTAATAGCTAATTATAATGCGATAGAGATTTGTGGATTCGCCAACTTGAACTTTTCATAAATTTTCTTCAAATTTACTCTTATTATGCGTTTTTGAAATTTTTTGGATCCTTCTGCTATTTTTACAGTTATTGTATCTTTTTGTCCAGGACACATCAAACTTTTATCATCGAGTTTGAAAAATCCTCTACTCTTTGAATAGTTTCATTCGGCAATACCTTTGTTGTACATAGATATATAAAAAACTAGCTGTCACCCACGAGCTTCGTCCCGCGGTCACCCGTTTGATTATTGTGATTTCTGACTTTGTATGCTTTTGCAATTAATTCAATTTTTTTTATTATTAAACAGTATAATATTTTCGTTTTTGAAATAATTTATTATATTTTTTAATTATTTTGAACATAAGTCGATAATTACATGTCATATATTGTTCACATGTTTTTTGTTATTGCTTTTATTCTATAATTTGATGTATTGTATATTTATTTTTCTTTCTCATTTTGCCATTTTTTGCGAAACCTTATGATTTTGTGACTTGCCGATTTTCGAGTTTTGTGTGATTTTGTGTGTAATTTTGTGGTTTTTATTAAAAAAATTTTTTTTTCAATTTCGTGATGTAATCATTTCATGATTTTGTGACTTTCTGTAATTTCAGATAAATTTCAGGACATTTTGTACAGTATTATTGAAGTCATTAGGGTACATCGTACAGACATGAATATTTATATATATAGATAAGATATGAGTTAGTTAATGAATTGAATAACGTTCTCAGAAGAATAACTTATAAGAGTAGGTTCGATAAATACTTTATAAACTTTTTATTATCTCATTATTCAATAACATTTTATTATAATTATCTTTATGGTAAACATTTTTTAACTTGTAAACTGTTATCCATATTAACTTTGCCTAACAGAAACACTGCGCGCTTATTGAAACCTCGACACGGCACGAAGCGCGCAGATCGCGAAGGTCGCGCGGGCCGATCTTTGATTCGCTATATCTTTTAAACCACTTTGAAAGTCACTTTAAACTAAAACTTTTTTTATTTAAAAATCTCTATCGAATCGAATTATGGAAAAAACAATCAACATTTTACTGATATAAATGAGATATATCACTTTGTTTAACAAATTTCAACTTTTGTTAAGTAAAAAATATTTACACAAATTTTTTTTTTCGACAGGTAAAAAGTTTGAGATGTAAGTAAAATTTTATTACTCATGATAATTTTGTCTCGAATTAGGCGTTTTCGTATTTTAGCCGCTCAAAAATGCTACTTTTACTTAAAAATCGCCGTTTTTTTAAACTTTGAAAAATTGTACAGTCGTGAACAAATTTTTTTCCACTTAACAAAAAAACACGTATCAATTTTTTTGCGTTGAAAAACACAAATATCTGTGATGGTGGGTATAAATCTGACCTGGAATGACCCATATCTACCTTGATTTGAGTGTACATGTAGAATTGACTAATAATAATCATATCGTGTTAATTTTTTTACCATTTCGGCTCGATTATTGAAATGTCGAAATATTTTGTTCGTCAGCAAAATAATGCTATCAGAATTCGAAACGCACGACTCATATATCGTTTTCATATTTTTACCGGGAAGCCCGGCAATGATTACTAACAATTATAGATTATTTGCCAGATTGCTTAAGTTTATCATGAACAAGAAACGCAAAAATGGAAACCAAAGTTTCTACGTACAAAAACTCTCGATACTTTCAGGAAAACACCCAAATTTAAATACATAATTGATTTTGAACAATTCAGTATCATTGGCATTTTTAAACTTGTAGTATATTTGAAAATTATTATAAATTTTCATATTATATTCGATGGATAATTAGCTTCAGATTCAATAATATGAGAACTGAGAAAAATTCCAATTTTCAATTACTTTTGAATTGCAGCGGCAGAAAACATAGTCTATGTTTCGGCGGACAAAATATTCCATGGATACTTTTTACGTACAGATTAGCAAATGTAAACAAGAAACAAAATAAAATTAAAAAAAAACCTATTCGACAAATCTGATCTTTGACGTTGATTTGAGATGTTCTCTTCTGCTTCTACTTCATCCAAAACTTGTTGAATACTTGCTTTCTGATCAGTAGACATCGAAAGACTTCTGGCGTCAATTTGAACAATCAGGTTAATTATTTCTTGTAATTTTCAGAAAGGAAGTTAGATTATAATATAATAATATAATATTATATAATAATTCCACACGCACAATATATCGCGCGTGATAGGCGCGGACATAACATGACACAGTGAAAGCGCTCTCTGAGAGGGCTTCCACATAAACAATTTTTTCCAGATTTCAGGAAAAAAAAATATTTCTGAAAACTACATAGATTTAAAAATATTCCGTCAAATTTTCATGCATTTTCAATAAAATTTGCAGATTTTACGAGAATTGGAACTGTTATTGAAACTTGACTCATGTAAGGGAAAAAAATATAAGATCAACTTTAGCGACCTCTGAAAAATATTTGATTTTCATTTTCGGCTTGTGTTTTTCTTCTTATCGAGTAAAGTATTAAAAAAACGGGTGTAATAAAAAAAAATGTAAGTCACTTTTTTTTAATCACTGTAATGAATGTAATAATAAAAATTCGATGTTCCAGGAATCAAAGTTTACGAAATTTTTACAATTTTCATACATTTGTGAAAAGTAATATTTACAAATATTTTAAATACTGTACAAATGTCTAGAATTTTCGTATTGTATGTTATTCACAAAATTTTGTTGTATTTTCTGGTGTTACCTATAATTGTTGTGCGTCGAATGCGCACGATTTTCCTTTTGAATGACTCGCGCCGGCGCGTCCACGCATGTGCCGCCCGAGGTTCGGGTAGCCACCGCCTAGGTGGTGCGAAATAAAGACAAGTTTGTTGCTTCATAAGAAACCTTGTTCTTATTTGTCAGTTTTTGCACCCTTTTAAAGACTAAGATTTGGTAGCCGTCACCGGTTCCATATCGCATTCCCCAATTTTCTTTTTCTTTTCTCGACCCTGGTAGCCGTCACCGGCTACAGGTCCTCTCCTCATTTTTCCTTACCCTGGAAGCCGTCACCGGCTCCAGGTCCTCTCCTTAATATTCCTTCCCCTGGTAACCGTCACCGGCTCCAGGTAACCATCCTTTCCCCCTTGCTCCCCCCCCCCTGTTGCCGTTACCCTTCCCCCTGGACTGACGTGTAACATAATAATAAAGAAAAGTCATGATAATTATGAGAGAATAATTCTAATAATTAAAGAAAATTCTATTTCATATCATTATTTTTTTGATTATTTATTTTAATTGAAACATTTTTATTATGAAATTAGATTATTAGATCCTATTGACTATTATTTGCATCGATAGGTTCTGATTATCCGAATTGGACATAACTCTTAAAAATTTTTTTGCATGATTAATTGTTTAATCGTTGTTTAAAAATCGTAGTTTATTCATTTGAGAATTCTGTGATTCATTCATTTATTCGTGTAAATAACTGTTAGTTATTTTTTAGATAACTCGTTTTTTATTTATTGAGTTATCTGTAGATTGTTGTTTATTCATATTTCATTATTATCATTTTCAATGTAGTTTCGTTCATCCTACATTTAACCCTGTCATGAAAATAATTATCGACAAATCACCATGAAAAATAAAAGGGCCGTGAATACTCAAATCAAGAAGTTTGTATCTTATAAAACTCGCATTTCTTCACGTTGTTGAATAAAATATGGTCCTTGACTAGTGTAGAAAAGTTTTTTTAACTCATCTGATTACAACGCTCACCTTCGGCTCGCGTTGCAACCTTCAGACTCGTTAAAAAAACTTTCACACACTAGTTAAGGAATATACTATTTTATTATAGTAAAATATTGGATGTAAATATTGGACTCTTTAGTTTCTTAAAAAGGGCTTCACATTAACGACCGATACATATAGAATTGGGTAACAATAATCATATCGTTTTCATTCTTACACGATTTCTTCTTGTTTACTGAAATGTCAAAATAACATTTTCGACAGTAAAATAATGCTATCAAAATTCGAAGCGCACTACTCACATTTTGTTTTCATTATTTTACCGAGAATTCTGGCAATCATGATTTACAATTACAAAATATTTCCCAGATTGCTTTAGTTTGTTAAGAGTAAGATTCGCTGAAATCGAACCGAAAGTTTCTATTTACAAAAATCTTGGAAATTCCAAGATTACATCCAAAATCAAATGTTTAATACATTTTATACAATTCAGTATCATTGCTATGAATTAAAAACTTAACTTGTAGTATATTTTAAAATAATTTTAACTTTTACATAATCTACGATAGGTAATTAGCTGTAGATTAATCAGTATGAGTATTGAGAAAAATTCTAATTTCAAATTAGTTTAGAACTGCAGTGGCATAAATCACAGTCCTTGTTGTCGACGACAAAAATATTCCATAGTTTTTAACCATAGACCAAAATATTATTACTGAATATTATTATTAACGATGCTCTAATTGAGAACATATATTTAAAATGCTCAGTCTTCATTTGAGTGTTGATATCATATATTTCCCAGAAATTCATCTTCACTGACTTCACATAAAATAAGTAAACTTGAATTATATAGTACTAATTCTAAGGAATCATTGAACAAAAATTTGGTTTTTTTATCATTCGTCAAAAAGGTTTCCTCTGCTAGTTCAACCAGAAGGAATGATTAACAGACTTGGAAGTAAGGAATGATTTATTTTATTGTATGAATGTACAAGTTGAAATTATACAACGAATTCCATATTTAAAAAAACCGTGAAAATAGGGGCATAACTAATTATTATTAACACCCAATTATTTATCAAGCTTTCAGTCACACATTTGACCCTCTTCAAGAAAATTAAAATATCTTTAATATTTACAATAAGTTGAATCTCCATAATTTCAAGAGGTAAAGTATCAAATCATACACAATCATCGTCACAGTCGACTATAGTCAAACCACACTTACAATTCAAAAATCAATCATCTAGGACACATAAAATAAAGTCAAAACGTAGAATAAAAAATTAGGAACTTCAGTGAAAGTCATCTCGACTCATAATTTAATCTTTTCATCATTATACCCAGTGAAATAAATCTTAACACCTTATTCTCATAACACTTCCAAAATCACAACTAAGAATATAAGCCACTTCCCTGCCTTATCAATCGTCCTTCTCTTCGAACCTCCTAAACACACCACAACAACCCATCAACCACCTACACATTTTTCGACGACCGTTCACCCAATTTTCCTCTCAAGCCCCCCCCTCCCCTCCTTCTACCTTTCTGCACCGGTCACGGGTGCAACAAACCCGGGAAGTTCTGATGAACCCGGCTGAGAATCCCTGGCGGCTGGCTGATTTGGCTGCGGTGCAACAAACGCCCAGACGCCGGTCGGAGGGTTGCGGAGTTTGAGTTTGAGTTCCGAAGGGGGTGGCTTTGTGCGCGCGAATCTCTCTCCGTCTAGTCGGGAAACGGAGGTTTCCGTAACCATGGCGACGTACCCAGGGAACCTGGCTGCTGCTGCTCAACCCGTCCTTCTCACTGCTGCAGTCCTCTCGCTCGCTCTGCCTGCAACCCCCTCCGAGCAAATTCTCGCCCGTTCTCGCTCTCTCCTCGTGGGAATATCTACCCACGGTTCATCCACCTTCTCTGTCCCAGGCCAACGTTGCATCCCCGAAGAGAAAATGACTGGGGCTGCGCAGGGCCTTCCGCGTCGAATCGGCAGGACTTTGACGGGGTTCCTTCACGGGGAAACGTTGGGAGAATTTAATATTTTTTTTTTCAGATTATCAGAGGAATGGAAAATGGTATTAAATATTGCACTGAAAAAAAAAAGAAGAATTTTGTGTTGTAGAGAAAAGATGTAGTGTTTGGACACAAATTGAAAGAAGGAAGTTTGTTTGGGGAAGTATTTTGTTTTTTTATTGCTTCAACAAATCTTTGTTGCTATCAGAGCATGAATTACTGCACTAAGAGAAAAGAATAGATGTCACATCAATGAAAATGATTAATTTCGGACAGACCTTAAAAAATGATGCCACATCTATCAAAAGGGTGAAATAAAATTGTAGTTTGTGATAATGACAATATGTATGTTTCTGGAGTCAAAGAGAACGGTGTGTTGCCTTTTCAAATGGATGTGACATCTTTTTTTAAACGGATTGTCCAAAATCACCATTTTCATGGATGTGGTATATATTTTTTTCTCTGCGTGAGTGCAATTGAATTTTATGCTCAATGATTGTGCTTTGGTACACGAAAAAAACAATAGGGTTGTCACAACCTCATAAATAGTAACATTTTCCCCAATTATTTTCATGGCGTGGACAACCTTATTTGTGGTTGGTGCGACCATAGTAAAAGTTACTGCAAGCTTCACAAAAATTGCATTAAGTTTTAATGTTGTTGCACTAACCACTAATGAGGCTGTATATACCATTAAAATAGTGAGGGCGAATGTTACTATTTATAAGGTTGTAATAACCATATTGTTTTTTCCGTGTAGCAAAAAAATAATCTACTGTTGCAAAAAAATTAGTTTTGTCAAGTTATGTTGCAGCAACACATATTTTTGCTGATGCAGAAAATTCTCTCTTTTCTGTGTTAGATTTAGAAGATTTATCGTGATTTGAGAAAATCGTTTTAGTTGCAAGACATATCCTATTGATCAAAGAATTGCTTGCTTGAGAAAAAAACTTGAACATGGAGAAAATTTGAGATCGTATTCGAAATTCAAGTCATGCATTCACGAAAAAAAAGGATTTATTGTATCAGCAAAAAAATTTGCTGTTTCAACACAACTAGATAAAACGATTTTTTTTTGTAGCAGTAGCTTATTTTTTTGTTACTTCAACAAATCTTTTTTGCTACCAGAGCACAATTACTATTTAATGGAATTTCATGCACAATGATTGTGCTTTGAAAAAGTTGTGCACTGAAAAACTAATTTGGTTGAGTCGTTACTTGACCAACCTAATATTTTATTCACTTTAATCAATTTTCAGTTCAAAGAAATAAATTTTTGTAAAATTCGAAATAATTTGAGTATAAATAAAAAAATTCATGTTAGCAAAAACGTAAATTTTTTTGACTAAAACAAAAGTGGCTGAAGTCTTATAAAATTTGTTCGTCTCAAATAAAACTGTATTTAAGTAAACCGAATATTTTGTTGGTTAAATAATGAGCAAACGTTTGTTTGAACTAACGAAATCAGTTTTTCTGTGTGTTGAAACAGCACATTTTTTGCTGATTCAGCAAAACCATTTTTTTTGTTTTAAATTAAGTAGTTTATTCATAATTTAGTAAAATTATTTTAGATTCAAGATATATCTTTTTGCTTTAAGAATTCCTCGCTTAATAATAAAATTTAACATGGACTAAATTTAATGTCATATTTGAATTTCACGTCATTCCTTCATATTTTTGCATCTTGAAACTAAGATTTACTTTATAGAGAGAAATGAAATAGTTCTCATGAGTATTTCGTGCACGAGTATCTCGGAATTTACCCGGAATCGAAACAAATTAAATTTACGGTTCTGGTTCATGGAAATGGAAAGCATGAATTGATCACTCTAGAAATTTAATCTTATTTTAAGATGCAACAAAATTGAGGCGTGACTTGTAATTGAAATATTATTTTAAATTTAGTCCATATTCAAATTTATTTTTAAATATATTATATATCAAGAATCTAGAATGATATCATTACAAATATAATATATTATATTTCCTCAATTTCTAAATTGTCTTCCTAATTTAAGATTTGCCGTTTGAAGGTAATAATGAAAATATAATAAATTCAAAGCAATATTGGAATTTCGAGTCTTCCTTTGATTTTTTTTCATCTCAAATAGTATGTTATTGCGAGTTTTGGAAATGCCTGTTTTAACGAAACGAAAGGCTGCAGCCCGAGACGAAGCCGAGGGTTGTAATCGTTTCGTCAAAAGAGACAATTTCCAAAACTCGCAATACGATATTTTATTCACAGTTTGCTAAAAGTTCACGTCCAAATATCCGATTTTTAGCAAATTGTGAATGAATAATCTTAATTTTTTTAAGTTCACACTAAAAATTCAAGGTTATTTTAAGATGCAACAAAATTAAGACACGACTTTAATTCAAATATTATTTTTAATTAAATTGATGGTCAAATTAATTTTCCAGCAAGTTTTAAACCAAAAATATATGTCTTGAATCTAGAATGAATTCCTCAGTTTATGAATAATTTTCGAATTTCGAGTCTGTCTTGGTTTTGTTCCATTTTAAAATAAGAATACATTTTCGGAGAACACTCGAAAAGTCAGACTCATTTTAAGATCCTACAAAATTAAGGCACAACTTTTAATTCAAATACTATCTCAAATTTATTTTCAAGCAAGTTAGTCTTGAATCAAGAGTATATATCTTAAATTGAAAATGATCTCATCAAATTAAAATAAAATATCTAAATAGAATGTTTGCCTATACTTAAAAGTAATTGTGATGATACACAAAATTAGAGGCAATATTTAAATTTCCAATTATACCTTGATTTTCTTGCACACTGTAAAAAATAACCCCAATTTGTCTATACATTTTTATGTAAGTTTTCCCATGTTGTATAGAAATTATCCCATATTGCATGGGAATTTTAAGAATATGGAAAATGTATTATGCAAGTATGTCACTTTTCTAATACTTTTCCAAAATATTCCATACATGAATGAAAAAAAGTCAATACATGTATGTGAATTATAATACAAATTTTCGATTCATGTATAGTATGAAAACTTATCATAATGCATGGAAAGTTTTTTTACAGCTCTTTTTAAAATAAAATTCAATTCAAACGAATATAATTTTGAATTTCATCCTCAATCAAAGTTTTCCTGAATTAAAAAAAACAACAGAAAAACATAAAATCTTTCATACGAAATCAATTTAACACAAAATGACCCTGCTGCATGCGCGATGAAGAGACACTCAGAAACTGGGCATAATCGAGAAAAATTTTATTGATTTTTCGCGTACGTTTGGGAAACGTTTGTCCGGGATTTTTCCGGAGAAAAAGTCAAAGACCGCTTTTTTGCAGCGATGTAAAAAAGGGGTTTTCCGGGGAAAGAGATTGGAAGGAGGTTGTGGGGGGAGGAGGGTGGGTGGTAGGAGACGTAGGGGGGTAGTTAACGGACACACCCGTATCCGCCCTAAACATTATCGCTCTTCATATTACTCATGGTACTGATGACGTGTAACACGTAGCTCGTAGTGCAGTACTTTCCATTTACCAACTCTGTCTCCCTCGCGACTTGTGACAAATCGTGCGCGCGTTGGTAATTTATGATAAAAAATTCTGTCCACATTTTGCGCGAGTTGGAACTTTTTTATGGGGTGCGAGCTTTCAGGGACTTTGGGAAGAGTCGCGGATTTTTCTGGAGGATGATGGACTGATTGTTTGGGTTTTAGGTTGTAAGACATGCTACACTGAAAAAAAAATATTGTAATTATTACAATACTGTATGGTAAACGGGAATCACTTTGATATATTGTGTTTTTTGCTGAAGAAAACGGTAATTTTTGCAAAACGATATTGTAAATATTGTCAAATGATATTGTAGCAATAAATATATTATGTTTTTAGAATTTTTTTATATTTTTCGCTTTTTACTTTATACATATCGTACTTTTTACAATATCATAATTATAATCCTTAGTAATTTAGATTTTAAAAAATGCCATACAGTTTTGCAAATATATTTATAGTATAAAGATAAGCATACTTATATAGTAATAGCTGTCAGTGACTATAATTCGTGACATAAGCTAAATGACAAAATGAGATACAATATTGGAAAAATTCGAAAATGTATGGTAAATTTTACTACACGGAGAGAAATTTTTGGTTACAGCAATCATTCATTAGGTAAAATATGAGCTCACCAGAGTTTTGAGTAGGAAAATCAAATAATTGGTTATTGCAACCTAAGTATCAGTCAGAAAAATTTAGTATTAGTTGCTGTACCAAAAATTTTGGTTGTAATACCTAAAACTTTGGTGGATCCATATTTTACTAAATCAATGGTTGCTGTAACCAAACGATTTTTCTCCGTGTATACACTATGAATTTTCGACATGCATATTTTTAATTGTACAATGTTTTCCCTTTGAATATAAAATATATTTTACAAGCTTAAAAACGAGTTATCAAAGTAAAAATACTACATTACATGTTTAACATTTACAGATATTAGATTCTTTGTAATAGTAAAGTTAAAATTACAAATCTTATAGTAAAAACTGTCATACATATTGTAATGTATAGAGTATGACGATTTCACTATACAATATTATAACAAGTAAAGTAATAATTGAAAAAACTACAATAATATTGTAAAAAGTACAATAACATTGTACTTTTTGCAGAATATCTGACAAAAAGTGCAAGGTTTTTTTCTTAATGTACTTATTCTAAAAACTATTTTCTCCAAAATTTGCTAAAAAAACTAAAAATAAAACCTATATGTACATTACGAGAACATGCTAGTACGAATGGACATTCATACAATGAATATTAATGTTTTGGAATATTTCTTTAACTAAATGTCCGTCAAAAAGTACATTTTAAATTGCCATTATTTTATCTGAATGATTCTAATGTTGATTTTCTTAATTCTTTATAAACCCAACACACGTACTGAAATATTCAAAATTTATAAAAGTTGAGACATCCTCATGCATTTTAATAACCTTTTCTTAAAAATGAAACAAAGTTTTGATAAAGTAATGAGGTGAAGAATCAAATTATTTGAAATAATGCACTTGTGTTGAATTGAAAAATCAGGATTCAATAAAAATGAAAATAACTTTTTTTTAAATCTTATGATGCATGTCAATATATAATACTTATCGAAATCAGACATTAAAAATTTGAAAAAATCGAAACATTATCAAAATTTTTGGGCTCAAATTCATTTGATTTTTCGTACATTTTAAAAACGACCATGAAATAAAATTTCCAAAAATTTACTTTTCTCTTCTAGAATGAACCTTTAACTGGTACCAGGAAAAAAATCATAACAATTAATACACTTTTGACGAAATCTGGAATTTTTCATAAATAAAGCCTAAAATTACTGAATAATTGCCATTATGACTTTGAAAAATCATAATTCCCAAACAACGAATAGTGCCTAATATAGGCTACTACATAATTTTGTTTTTGTATATTACTATTTAAGAAAAAAATATGATGGAAAAAAATGATGCAATTTTAACTTTTTGAAATCGAATATTATATGATTTTCTTTAATCACGTTATAAATAAAATTTTTTCCAAAAATGTCATGTTTTAGATTCTTTCTTTTGCATAGACCTTTTACCCAAAAACAGAAAAAAATTTCGAAGATCGGTCATTTTTTCGCAAAGTTATCGCGTTTGAAAAAAAAATTTTTCAAAATTCTCCACGATGAAAGAACTCAAAATCAAGCAAAAATAGAAAATACGTGTCTCTTCGATTTCGATACAAAATCAAAAAAAAAAACATTTTTATACAAAAAAATACATGATCCCAATTGCCTGGACGATTTCATTTGAAATGTACATGTAGTAATTAATGCTCTGGCAGCAACAAAGATTTGTTGAAGCAAATTTGTCCAAAAATGTCATGTTTTAGACTTTTTTCTTTTGCATGGACCTTTTACCTAAAAACAGAAAAAAAATTTTCGAAGATCAGTCATTTTTTCGCAAAGTTATCGCGTTTGAAAAAAAAAATTTTTTAATCTCCACGATGAAAGAAGTTAAAATCAAGCAAAAATAAAAAAATACGTGTTTCTTCGATTTCGATGCAAAAACTAAAAAAAATTTCATGCAAAAAAAGAAATGATCCAAATTCCCTGGACGATTTCATTTGAAATGACCATATAGTAATTAATGCTCTGGTAGCAACAATAAAACAAACTACTTCTGCAAACAAACTTTCTTCTTTCAATTCATGTCCAAACATCAAATCTTTTCGCTGCAACAGTTCACTGTAATGTTCAATATTATCTTTCATTGCCCTGCAACCACTGTTTACACAATGTACGATGATAAAAAAGGAAAAACCCTCCCACGGGACGTCTGAGCACGGGAGGTAAAAAAAGAACAACTTCATTATTTGACGAGGCCGCGCAAATAGCTTGGGCTAATGGATGCTCATATATGAAAATCGATCGTGGTCAAGAGGACAATAAAGCGGAAAGCAGGAGAATCATCTTTTTCCGGAGCTTTCCCAGACGAATTTGCAAAATGGAAGCGGGTGTACACTGACGAGAGTCCGTTCGTAACCACGCCAGACTGCAGGGGTGTTGGGGAGGTGATTGAACTGGGCTGCGTTCGGCGGGGCTGGCACCCCTTCCCCCCCCCCAACGAGGGGGAGAACTTCTGCACCAGGAAGAGATTTGTTAGCGTTATCAAATACGCACAAGGATTAAATGAATACCCAGACGGATTTACCGATAACGCAAATATCGCGTATTCCTGTACCCCGACTTCGTGACGAATGATTTTTTTCATTTTTCGAGGGTATGCAGCAGAGGAAGGTTGAATTTAGAGACTTTTTTTGCGATGGCAGGGAGGTGATGGGGTTGGTGAGGGTACTTATCAGGGCTGTAGAGTGGAAATTCAGGACCAGGACCAAGGATGAAAAATTGGAGTCTCATTAAGTCTCACGAAGTCTCCGAAAAAGACTTTTGGAGACTTGTATTTTGAGGGAGGGTATTTTTTGTATATAAATTTATTGTGCATTGTTAACGTTGTGCATATATATATCGTGCATACAGATTTTTGTTCAGTGGTCCATTGTGCATATTATAATTATTTACATTAATCAAAAAACTATATCATTGTTCAGAATTATATCATCTCGTAATAAGCAACATAAAATTTACAAATGCAATTGTTGATAACAATAATATAATGTTTATTTATTCATAATTAAAAAAAAAGTTATGAAAAATACTTGGAAATAAGACCAATACTTGTTTGTGTTGCTGATCTGTAACCCTAGGGATTTCGATTCTTATAAAAACAATGTCAAATTATGTATAAGATGGACCTTGATAAATTTTTGCAAAAAATTTTTTTTCCTTGGAATCATTATGTGTAATATAAAATAATGTACTGACATTATAAAAATAATTGCAATAGGAAAAAAATTATTAAATAAATATGAGATAAAACGTACTTTATTGTACATGTTTTAAAAACATGTAATTTTTATAATTATTTGCATGTTTGAGAGAAATATAAATTTTTTCACTTTACAATTAAATTGAAAGATCAAAATAAAAATTAACGAATTCGGATAAAAAATTTACTCTGGAAAATTTGAATATCAACTGACAAGGGAATACAAGATTAATTTACTTTTTTGCTTATTTTTAAAAATATTCTTCAAATTAAATTTGTAAACCTCATGTCTAAAATTTCATCTAACTACATCAGTAAAACTTATTAAATAATAATATTTAATTCGTGACTTGTTCAGTTTCCAGAACTTTTTTACGAAACTACAACAATTTTTTTCCTGTATCATTTTCCTTTATATAAACTTACTTTGTCGATTTACTGTGTGCAAGGTGCAAAAAGAAGGGAATATAATGAGAATAATTATACACCACGAAGCACCCGCGTGATGCTCAAAAATTTCTTCTTGTTAAACCGCATTAAAAGTGCTTGTAACTCGTGTCGTTTTGCTAGTATGAAGTATAATTTTCAACCAATGGCGTAGGCAAGGAAAAATTTTGTCCTAACGTAAAGACGATAAATTCGATAAAATTAGAAATTTCATAAATAATCGAAAGCAAGTACTTCAAATTGACATTTTTTCTCTGATTTTCAAAATTTAGTGTTTGAATATTTTACAGGAATTTCCAAAATTAACGATTATAACTTGCAAAATAGAATTTTATCTGCGTAATTGTCAACTATTTTTGTAAAATGTATTTTTCCATAATTTTTTCGAAAATTGACCATTTCGGGTCAATTTTTTGCGTCGAAAATTCCCTGGAAATTACGAATATAATTATTACAATTAATTATTAATAAGAATATAGTAAAAAAGTACTTTCACAAAATTTTCTCGAAAGATATTCACATATACAGTTGAACTCCATGTGAAGTTCCTATTACACGAAATTTTCTTGTAATCAGATGACATTTGAAATTTACATATGTAACAAATATTCGTACTGTTCTTTATAAATATGTATAGTACTTGTTTATTTATGAAAAAATTCTTTGCGGCAATAATTTTTATATTAATTTTGTATTTATTATACAAAACTTTGCTCGCTATTATGAAAAATTATTGTTAGAATTGATTAGACTGGGAATTAAAATTAAATGTTCATATTATTTGATATATTTTATTGAATATTGATAAGGAAAAAAAAATAGTATGGTTTATGTTTGTTAGAAATTTTCAGGGAAAAAGACTCTGATTGTTTTGTTTCATAATTCCCTTTTTTTAGAATATTTTATTTTCGACTCTGTTTTTGAATAGTTTCGAGCTCTTTTTTTTTACAAGTGAATACAAATGATCGTTTGTAAAAAATCACTTTTTTTAATAATTTCGTTTTATTAAATTATTTACTGTCGTCTGTTTTTATTTTTTGTTTGTTCATCAAAATATATGAGCAGAACATCTTTTGATATGTGGTTTATGTGTGCTTTTTTACAATGCGTTTTGAATTTGTTATAGTTGTAAATTTATTGTAATTGTTACAATCATTTTGTAGTAGTTTTGACCATTTTGTGTTTAAAAAATTTATATTTTGAATATGAAAATTTGTAATGTAAATATTACATATAAATATTGATATTTATGTATTATATATAATGATTTTTAATTGTATTATATAATAATTTTAATTATTTTAATATTATTTATATTATATATTATTCTATAATAATATTATACATACACTTCAATTATATATATATTTTTTGATAATTACATATAATAATTTGATAAAAATGTTAAATATAAAAATTCGTAATAATAATATTTATGATATAATTAATAAATTTATGAGAATTCGTTGTAGTTGTAAGCTTGTTGTAATTGTTACAATCATTTTCTAGTAGTTTTGAACATTTTGAATTTATATTTTGAAAATAAAAATTTGACCATTCTGAATTAATATTTAAAGAGTGTGTACCATTTTAAATTTGTTATAGTTGTAAATTTGTTGTAGTTGTTACAAATATTGTTGTAATTGTTGTTGCTAAATCGAAATGACTAGTTTTCGTAAAAAAATATGAAAAAAAAATATTATATATGCCGATTTTCAAAAAGTTGACAAGTATTCTACTACTTCAAGTTTTTTTCTTGTTTTGATTCAAAAATTTGCAAAAAATGCATATTACTTATATTCATATAAAGTTTTATCAACCAGAAAACTCAATAATCCTCTTATAAGAAATCTCATTTCCCAAAATATTTTGATAAAAATAAAACCAAACCCTTGAGCGTATAAAAAACGCTCCAGACACTACGTCACTGGCTTGAATCCAAAGTTGGAAAAAGAATGTTAACGTTCTTTATGCACTCGCGAGATCTCAGTGATAAGGGTTTACTTGTTATTCGGCGACCTTCGAATTTCGCAGGTGACTGCCATCGTGGTCAGGTTAACAGGTGAAGTTGCACCTGGATGCGGGACGCGAGAATTCTCGTTACGTGATATTATTAGCACGCCTTTAATTATCGTAATTTCGAGTGACTGAATTCCGGTTTCACCTGGTACTCGATTTCTTAGTCTGTAATGCTCATTAAGATTTGTTCTTTTTCGCACTGCCAAGGATTCACAAACAGCTTAAAAAGATGTTTCTTCCAGTTGTTTCGCGTGTCATATAATTTTGATTCAGTGGATGATAGAAATTGTAATGACGTGAAAAAGGAAATTAAATTTCACATTCATTTATTTATATAAGAATTTATGAATTCTGCAGTGTGTAGAAATGGCACATTGAGGATAATTATTCTCTGTTCGTAATATTTTTGCGGACCGCATAATTCGTTGCTGAGGGTGCGAAAAATGTGGTTTACATGATTTTCTTGGGGTATAAAATACCCGTTTTATTGATTTTCCACCCAACTAACATTTATTCATGAAGCCCCGCGAATTGTTCAAAAATTAATAACAGCCGTCAATTTTTTATCCCTCTTCAAGTGGAATTCCTCTTTAACGAACGTGTATCGAAAAAAGTTCGAGTGGAAATCATGACGTTTATACAGTGAATACGACCCCTATGAAAAAAAGATGACGAGGAATTGGAGATTGATAATTTTTTATCGAAAATGGAATTTCGTATTGAAAATCGATCGGTTAATCGATTTGTTAATTGCTATCGATTAATTGGTTATTGCATAAACCGGTTAATTGTTTATAAACTGCTTATTGTTTATAAATCGGTTAATTGTTTATTGCATAAACCAAAATTAACTGTGTTTGAGAAAAAAAACTCAAACTGCAAAAATGAAATTTCAAATTATACAGTTTTTGGATGGAAAACTTGATCGCAAAAAGTAGACATAGAAAAACAATTTAAAGTTGTTTATTAACAGTCGAAAAATTGTAGAGAAGAAAAAAGTAGGATTTAATGAAGAAATTGCAATTTAGATTTTTCAATTGAAAAAGTTGTTTTGAGTTAAATTATAAATTTAAAAAGTTATCAATAGTTATAATTATTTATGGATTCAATTATATAAATATAAAAAAATCGAGTTCAGAAATATTTGTGTCTATAATATTTTTGATACTAAACTAAAATGTCTGCATCCTTTAAAATTTGTGGCGGTAATTAAAAAAGATGTTTCTTTTTATTATTATTAGTGTTTCAAATTCATGAATTTTTGATAAACTTTTCATATGAATTTCATTGCAAAAAATTTATAAATAAAATCATGAAATGAATTCTCACGTATAGTTTTAACTGAATGAAGGTCAAAATTTTGGATCGAAAAAAAATTAATAATTTCAATATTTTTGACAATAAACTTCAAAAATCATGAACTTGTCATTTAATTTTTGTAAATTGTAAATATACAATAATAAATGAAATTTATTGCATTCTTGGTAGTTATAATTGGGAAAAATATAATTTTTTTATATCACAAATTTTTTGTATCAAATTTATACTAGTACATGTGCGAATTATTAGAAAAAAGGTAATTTTTGTTGGAATAATTGAAAATCAAATGATACATAATCTTTTTCAAACAATGTGTAATTCAGACACTTAATTACAAGAAATAGTTTATTTGATATCAATGTAAAAAATTATAAATAAAGAACGTCAATTCGTGTTAACTTATTAGAAATTTCAATTGTTTATTTACTATTACAATATAAAATTAAACAAAATCCGCTTTAAATAATGACAATACCAGTTATTCTGAATTCGAAATTTTTTTTTTAATTCACTCAATCCATAAGTGTAATTATTTTCGATTTTTAAATTTCTGGCATTTATATTTAACCTATTATTTTTAGTGAATTAAATGTCAAAAGTCAGTGATTAAGACTCATCAGAAAATAAATTCATAATAATCAATTTTTCATTAATCGTAGAAATTATTCAGTTTTTCATTACAAATCAACAATGCATTATGTAAAGTAACTTATAACTTAATGAAAGCTCGCGAATTGCAAATTCTAAATCTAAATCAGTTAAATTTTACTGATTCTTAGTGAAAATCCCTTTACTATTAAATCAGTAGCTAGAAAACCACTGAGAAAGAGGGATTTTTCACTGAACATCATTGAAAAAATCACTGATATATAAAAAATCTTTGAAAATTTTATCAGTTATTGTTTAATTGAAATACAATGTGCTGCAACTTTTTAATAATTTTCTAAAATGTAAAGAATAGAAGCAAAAAAATTTTTTAATTACGTCAATGCTCCGATTTGTCATGAAAAACCTTTTAAATCTTTCAATTTTGTTTCAAATTGTGAAATGACAGTACAAAAAGGGATGGTATCGATTATGCATTAAGTTTTTGTGCATTGTTGAATTTTTGCATAGATTTATTGTTTTTATTAGGTCGACCATATTCTATTCTTATAAAAAAATTCTTCTAAAGTGACTTTATAAATAGATATTTTTTCCATGCATGTGTTCGAATGGCCGCTTTTTTACGATGAATCGCGTGAACACAGCCCTCTTTTCGAGCAGCCATAAAATCAGCGGC
>JAPYZL010193909.1:0-18371 GCA_030522825.1 Platygaster orseoliae | reverse complement strand
TTTTTGACCAAACTAAATGCTTTTTCGGGCGTAACATGATAAGCAAGACCCGTTTAATGGTCGAGAATTTTCGTTACTCTTGTAGTTTGGACTCAAAGCTCATGGGCAGTCCGTCATGTTTGTCCATTGGGTTTCGGGAATCGTGACAAACCCGACCAATGCAGACCTCTGATATCTATATGTTCAATAATTCTATAAATTTCAATAAACATCTAAGATCCTAAAAAATCTATAATTTCAACAAAATACTTCCAGAACTCAAGAAAAACTACTATAGTTGAGACAAACAAATTTTTTTAGACTAAAAAATGTTGTTTCGTTCAAAAAAATGTACGTTTCTACTAATTTGAATTTGTTAGTCCAAACTAAAAATATTTTACAGAAAAAAAAATTTCTTTGTCTGAACTAAAAATTAATTTAAGTAACCCAAATATTAAGTTGGTCAAATAACGACAAAACATTTATTTCATTTTTTAGTGCATAAGTAAAAAATCACAAACATCCAAAAACTTCACGTATAAAATTGGTTTCGTTTCGAACACCAATCAAAATACTCAAGACTCGAATAAGTCGAGTAATTGGCATGTTTTCTGCGACGATAATTGAACTCGCGCCGGATTTTCGAGTTTCTTTCATTGCCAGGGTTAATGAGCGAGGAAAATGCGTCCGTTTCAACACGAATAATGAGCCTCATTTCGTGCACTGAATTGTGGGAAACGAGGGATTATGCCACGCTTCGTTACACGTGCGATTATACTCTGGCACTCGGAAAATATTTACAGGAAATAATTTGTTTATTTATTGCAAAACGATTCAGTTTTCGAAAGGGATTGTGCAGTGTTTAGAAAAAAACCAGTGATTGTATTTTTTTTTTTGTATAGGAAATGTTTGCATTGAGAAATAACTTTTCCATAAAATCTTCAAATAATTCAAAAATTTTGAACATGTCAAAAAAATGTTTTTTTTTTCATCATTTTGTCGAATGCTCTATTTTGTGAATATTACTTCAATCGGTTGAAAATTTTTTTTTGAAAAAAATGTGGTTGTCACAACCTCATAAATAGTAACATTCACCCCAACTATTTTTATATTTATTCAACCACATTTGTTGTTAATGCAACGACATGAAAAGTTACTGCAATTTTTGTAACTTTTAATGTGGTTGCACCAACCATAAATGAGGTTATCTACACCATGAAAATAGTTGGGGCAAATGTTACTGTTTATGAGGTTGTGACAACCATAATGTTTTTTCCGTGCAGTGTATAGCAGTAGGAAGAAGAATCATTCACGAAATGATGGAAAAATGTCGCGGAAGGAAGTGAACTTAATTGGACGTGGAAAGCGATTAATTGTTGGCTTCCTTCCTGAACCGATTTTTCCGCTTTTTCGCGCGACAAAACCTTTCATTAGCTCGGATTTCATTTTCCTCGGCGCAACCCAATCGCGAGATTATGTAAACCGATCGGGCGGGACTGTTCATGTAAACTTTCATTGCACGCTTGAGCTTGATTTTGTTGCGGGAAAAAAAATCGCCGAACGGAGGTCAAGCACTCGTCAAGACTAAAAAAAAATCAACAAATTTAAGATAGCAATAAATCATACGAATTCAGAAATCAACAGGTTGTTGAAGTTCGAAGAAATAGTTACTTAGCAGAATTAATACACGTAAAGAAGAATGCATTTTCAATGACGCAGACTAGATTCAACTGAAAAATTATACTAAACGATTCAAAAACTTGACGTTAATATGAATAATCTGCTTTGAATTCACGAGAGCAACGGGGTAAAAATAAAAGATAAGGTAAATGCTTCACCATTACTGGAGTATTTAGAGCTTCTGTAGATCTTCAACAATAGACAGATAGATCAACAACTCTAATTACTTTTGCAAAAAACATGACGAAAAAGTGTTTATACGCAGTTGTGATGGTAAAACAGTATTTTGTTTAAACAATTTCGGAGCATTTACCTTATTTTTTTCCATTTTCCACAGTGGTAAACGCAGTGGAAAAGCCTAAGAACATATTACTCAACGCGACGCGAGTGACGACAGATTACAGTAAGTTCTCCATCACTTAAACCCTATCTCTCAAATACTATCGCTAATTCCAAAAAGGACAGTCGACAGCGCCGCCTCAAAAGGTCTCGAGTTCAAGCTGAGGAGGGTCCTAGAAAAATTTCGCACGCGAATGCCTCAAGGAATACCCGACCTAGGAGTTCCTCCACTAGAGCCCCTGAAAGTGCGGAAAGCCACTCTACAAACGCGAAATCCAGATATCGGGCAGTAAGTCATAACATCTTAATTTATTGAAATTTTTTGAGGATTTTTTAGAACTATTCTTATGTTTTTTTAGAATTTCAGAATTAAATTGAATTGAATACAATATACGATTCGTAATATACAGAGTGTCCCAAAGTCGGCGGATCACCTGAAAACCATGTATTCCTCATGTAATTCTAAGACCATTTTCCTTAGAAAAACTGAAAAGAGTAGTTGGCTGGACTAAAATAATAGTTCAATTGACTAAACGGAATAGTGAAATATGAACGGACAATACTTGCAGCTCAACGAACTAAATGCCCATTTAGGCAGACAGACGATACTCTGTTTCGTTCGGGCAACTAAACAAATCGTACTCATTACTGCTCTAACGTGTAGAGGAAGACACTCTTATACTCAACGTTTAGTAACAATGAACCAACCTGAACTCTTGCCGCAGACTAAACTAGGCATTCTCCACATTTTACAAAACTCAAAATCAAAAAAGTTATTCAAAGTTGAAATTTAAACGATAAATGCACTTTTTCGACATTTTTTTGACTGAAACAAAATTTTTTTGACTGAACTAAAAATCATTTAAGTAAACTAAATATTTGGTTGGTCGAACAACGACCAAAACAAACATAGTATATGTATCACATACATTTTTATGTGTCATATATAGCCTTATAAAGTTTCATACATTATTTCATCAAACTTGAAATCAAATTTCTGAACCACAAATGACTAATATTTTGCCATGCAGTGGCGATAAATTACTCGAGTTCAAAGTCAGATTGAGGGTGCTTGCGCAACGCGCAAACGTGTCAAGGTCCATATTTCTGTGCAAGTGGTTCCATCGGCGATGCACTCTTTCGATATAGAAACGTGTCGCGTTCATCGTACATTTTCCATGCCCAATCAGATTTTCAAGGTTTCGGTACTTACCCCACAAAACCAGTCAAAGAGTCGATTTTCAATCGAAATTTCAAATGTTATTTTACTCCTCAACTTACAATCAAATGTGAACTTCAACCCTTGAATTTCAAAATTCCTTTATTGGTTTATTATTAGGTTTCATTGTAACCAAAAACAAAAAGTTATCATTGCTTTCTTGGAGGAATGAAAAACTCTTTAATTTTCGAAAAGATCAATTCAGGGGGAGGAATTTTTCTGCCTGATTCAGAAAAACATGTTTTGTTGTTGTAACGAGTTTTCTGAAAATTTTTGAAAAATATACACTATTGGCGTCGAGTGATTGATCAAGTGAGTCATTTAAAGATAATTGCAATTCATTCAATTCATTCGAGGTTTTTAATTCGACAAATGTCGTCAGTGAAACTACGTGATACACATATTATGAGAGTTTTTGCATATTCAAGAAATGCTAATTATGATACTGTTTTTTTTCCAGAAATTTTTCTATACTTTTGAGTCAAACCACGTCAAGTGTGACACTGGAATTTTTTTTTTTTTTTTTTTTTTTTGAAAGTGATAACAATTGTAGAAATTAGTAGACAAAACCAATATGTACGAAAATACTTTAGTCAACTTTATTTTTTGGAATTCTGTTTCATTTAAGTCTTCTTCTTTTTTTTTTACATCTAAATTTTAGAGAAAAATCGATAATACGTGACTCTTTTATTGCAATTAAAAAAATTTTTTTTATTTAATATGAGAAGGGTTTATTTGAACGATCAATTTTTTTTTATTTGATTTTCAAGATGACTGCATTTTGAATAATTCTTTTACAGTTAGTTCTCCAATTTGAATAGAATTCAGTATTCTTGATTTCACTAACTTAAAAATAGCATAAATCCTAACTTTTTTTAGTCGACAGTTCTAAATTTTGGAACTTAAGCTCCTGCCGGGCTCAGGAGCTCAAGTTCCAAAAATCAGCCAAAAATTTCAAAAAATGCAAATTTTATGGTCAATTTTCGCGTTTTTTCACCAATTGTAGAGTTTTTCATTGAAAAATCTAACTTTTTTTAGTCGCACAATTCTACATTTCAGAACTTCAGCTCCTGCCGGGCTCAGAAGCTTCAGTTCCAAAAATCAGCCAAAAATCTCTAAAATTGCTAATTTTATGGCCAATTTTCGCGTTTTTTCACCAATTATAGAGTTTTTCACGCGAAAATCTAACTTTTTTTGGTCGCACAGTTCTCAATTTTGGAACTTCAGCTCCTGCCGGGCTCAGAAGCTTAAGTTCCAAAAATCAGCCGAAAATCTCAAAAATTGCAAATCTTATGGCCAATTTTCGCGTTTTATCACCAATTGTAGAGTTTTTCATTGGAAAATCTAACTTTTTTTAGTCGCACAATTCTACATTTCGGAACTTAAGCTCCTTTCGGGCTCAGAAGCTTACGTTCCAAAAATCAGCTAAAAATCTCAAAAATTGCAAAATTTTATGGCCAATTTTCGCATTTTTTCACCAATTGTGGAGTTTTTCACCGGAAAATCTAACTTTTTTTGGTCGCACAGTTCTCAATTTTGGAACTTAGGCTCCTGCCAATTTTTCTATTTAAACATCACACAAGACATAATTTTTTATTTAAATTATGAGAGGAAATATAAAATCTGTTAGAGTAAAAGAAATAAATTCGGGTTTGAATTCTCCCACCTTTCCATATCAAGAAATGTTCTAAAGCAAAGCGTGCCAACCGACGGCGCACAGGTGTACCACACAACTCCAAAGTTTCTTTCTGTCGAACCATGCCACCTAACAACGCATCCGCATGTAAACTTATCTTGGCAAAATAAATCTGTCGCGTAAATTGTAATCCTGGAATTATTTCGTTATCCACCCTGATAATCTAACAAAATCAATTTGTTGTTCGTTTTCGTTTATTTCATAAACCTTTGGAACTTCAGGCACATTGAATTTTTATTATATAGCTTCCTGAAACTCAATGCTCTAAAAATGAAAGTTTTCTAAAAGTGTTTAATATATTGCTATTCTCAATAAAATAATATCAAGACATATTTTTTAAGAAAAACTCTTTTAAACATTTTTTCTGGCTGGAATCAAACATTTCTCTCCGTTTAGGAACACTGTAAAAAATAATCGCAATTTTCCCATACTCGTGTATGAAAGTTTTCCCACGTTGTATGAAAATTATCTCAAATTTTATGAGAATTTCAAAAATATGGAACATTTTCTATGCAAGTATATATCTTTTTCCATTCTTTTCCCAAAAGTTTTATACATGAATGAGAAAAATTCTATAAATATGTATGGTAATTATAAAACAAAGTATGGAAAATTTGCGATTCATGTATAGGATAAAAACATTCCATAATGTATGGGAATTTTTTTTACAGTGAATGTACTCGAAATCGAAATCTAATAGTTAATAAAAAAAAATATTTTTCAGGGTGTCACTTTCAGTAAAAGAAGTGACAGTAAATAGATTATCAACTTTCACTGTAGACAAGGCCCGATTGTCCCTGATCGGGCCGATGATCGCGGTCAACGTTTCGGTACCGACGATCTACGTCGACGGGTACTACAACATATCCGGGAAAGTTGGCGATACGTTTCCGGTTTTCGGAGCCGGACTTTTTAAGGCCCTCATCTACGATTTCCGCATTTACGTCAACACCGTTTTGGGCTACTCCAGGGGCATGTACATGAAAAGCTTCGAGCTTGACTTTTCCCTTGAATACGTTGACCTCGCACTCGCCAATTTCATGGGAGGTGACGAAGTTGGTACGATCATGACGGAGGTACAGTATTTTTAAGGTTTTTCTACGTGTTTTTTATTTTTATTATTTACTGTGGATAACGTTCAATTTATATTCTTCGTAATTTTCATGATTTTTTCATCTTTTGGAGGCAAAAAAAAAATTAAAAACTCGTTCTTTATTTATTTTCAAACTTTGGGCCTTCATCAGGAAAATAATAAAATATAAAGTTTATGACAAAGAAATTATTTAATTAAAAATTTTGTTAATAAAATAAACCGACCTTATTTTACATAAAAAAAATAGGAATATTATTTTCCTGATGAGGCCCAAATAAAAGGCCCAAAGCTTGCAAACAATAAACAAAAAATGAGTTTTTTTTTGCTCTGCCAACTTTTTTGGACATATAATTTCGAATGCAACTTCATAACTTTGTAAAATAACATATATTAAACTAACAACCAAAAAAAAGTTTTTTACATGTTATACAAAATATAAATTTATCATACAAATGTAGTACGAGCATAATTCGTTCAATTACCTCGGCCAATATTTTTGCATTTCTCAACATTGAAATATTGACATCAGAAATATCTACGAAATAAGTAAAGAAGTCAAAACGGACGTTTTTGACGTTCGTTCGCGATGATTTGGTGTACGGGTATTTTCCTGTCAGTTGCAATTACGTACAGACCATTTTCGTCGTTGAACAATTCAAATTTCAAAATAACCGAACAAATATGACTGTTACGTAATCTTGCTAATTAGAAAAGAATAATCCTGTGACGCGCATATATTTGTTTAAACCAATTTCAAAAGTTGGTGAAATTATGCAACTTTTTGCAATATTCAATAATAAATTATTTGTGTAAGTGTTCCATATATAATTAACGTAGTTTTGAAAGCAAAGAATTTTTAATTATAATTATCATTATTACTATTAGAAATTTAGGTTTAGTCAAAAAAAATTTGTTTGACTGAACTAAACATTCATTTGAGTAAACCAAATTGGTTTTTCAATGCAGGAAAAAATTCTGTGCAATCGTCTGGAAATGTAAAAAAAATATGATAAATACAATGAAATTCTCCACAGGTTTTTCAAGAGTTGACCCCCGAAGCTTTGGAAATCATAAAACCCGAAATTTTGCCGAAAATCCAAGATTTCATCGCTGGACAAGTGAATGACACAATTTATCACATGACAATGAGAGATTTTCTTAGTATTATTCTGGGAGAAGGAGAAGCTCGTGATATATTATTGGTGCCATAGCAATTACCAAGCGATCAATGACATGAGAACATTTCTACATAAAAAAAATGTCTTTACCAAAGTTGCCACGCATTAACACTTTCTATTTTGTTTTTTATACTTTTTAAGGTCCTAGCTGGTAAGAGTTATTATAATGTGTAATGTTTTGTTAGATAGCAATTGAGATATAGAAGAAAAAGTACTTATAGCGACTTGTGCCTTTTTTGTACATTATTATGTGTAAATTAGATGTTTTGTACACGTGATATTAAAAATTTTCGATAAATATACAAGTTATCACTTTCCTTAGAAATGCAATTTTTTTTCTCGAAAAACACACATTCAAAAAATTTCATAGGATATTTGAGACATTTAATTATTTTAAACTAAGGAAAAAGTAATTCAATTTAAATTATCTCAAATTTATCTCAAATTTTCGCAACATTTAATTGAAAAATCAAGCAGTCAAAATTTCGCGAGGGAGCGCGCGATGGCTTCGACGCCACTGTAATTATGAATCGATATCGATCGGTAAGCAGAATACTGACTTGTACTGACTAACCGACAATGCCGACAAAATGAACATGCAAAAATTGTTTACCTTAAAATTTTTCCAGTTTTCTCGGTTTCAATCCACTGATTCGCTTTGATTGCTGAGTAATCTTTAGTTTCACAACACACTCCAAAAAAACCACGTATATACTTATTTTACGCGCGATAAAATGTAAATAAACACTTCTCACGCGCGAAAACTCCCGGAATGTGTAAATTATTATATTATGTTCCGTAAATATTGATGTCTGTAACACACAATCAAAAAATTTATGATGTTTTGTAAATATGAGTATCAAAAGTAACGATTGTAAACAACGGAAACGCACAAAGGAAAATCACGTCGTTAACTGATAAAAATGGCAACATTACTTACTCATGATCCAAGGTCGATCTGTTGATACGATAGGAATTAAAAAAAAAAAATATCACGGAAACTTGTTCAAACGTAATGGCAAGTTGAGTTTTCATTTAAAAATTCAATTGCTAATTAAAAACAATAATTTTTCGTTTTTTCATGTGCATTTGGGTATCTACTTTGTCGCTGTCAGTTTTTACGCGAATAATAAATCTGTAAACTATGAAAAACAAAAAGCAGTAAGAAATCCTACCTTAACAACTTATCTATATCGGAATACTCTTGAGAAATTGCATGGAAAAAAAATCAATATGTATTTTTTTGTTTCTTTCAAAAATGGTAATTTAAGAAGATATGTGAATTTTTAATATTATATACATAGATATACTGAGCATGCAAATGACGTCATATAGTAAGAATGACGCAGTGTTCGTAACCCGTAGTACTTTCAGTGTTCGTAACTTTTCATAAATTTTTTATCTTCGTTCCTTTTCTAGCGCTCAATCAAACATAAGTCGGTCCTTGTTTAGTAGTACTAGTACTAAGAGTTACGAACACTGAGTACTTTAGAACTACTAAACAAGGACAGGCTCATGTTTGATTGAGCGCTAGAAAAGGAACGAAGATAGAAAAGTTACGAACACTGGAATGACGTCACTTGGTTTGACTTTTCAAAACAATGTATCTGTCAATTTTTTAAATATGACAAAAAGAAAAATAGGTATGTGATATTTTTTGATAAACTAACGATATCAGCAATAAAAAAATTGATACAAGTTGTCAACCATGCACAGATATTAGCAATAAAAATTCAAACTTCTAATTTTCAATTTAATGCTCTATAAAGTAGAAAACAGTTGTAAGTATAATAAATGCTTGTTAACTCGAATTTATATTCAACTGGAAAGTAATTATAAATTACTCTGGTCGAGAGAACATGAAACTACAGCGCCACCGATGACGCTAAAAATGTTGAGTGAACTACCATTTTTTGGTCTGACACTTTTTAGTTTCTGCACCCTGAAAAGTTATACTGAATTTGAATTTTTTCTAGTGTAATGCTATTCAAAAAAATGTATTCACATGAGAGAACATGAAAAATAAAAAAACCACCATATTATTTTATTTTAAACATATGATTTATTAAAACTCAATCTGACAGGTCCTTGCCTCGTTATAAAAATTAACACAGTACAATATATATTCTCAACCCAAGTAGTACTTGGTAGTAAAAACATTTTCACACGTTCATTCACATTTCTAAACCCTCAAAGTCATCGATTTCAAGAATAGAAAAAAGAAAAGAAAAACAGCCGGGAATTATCATCAAATCATGCAACAATTTACTTACATTACTGGTCATGTCTACTCTTTCAGTGCATCAAACTCAATTGAACTGTTATTGGCGTTATTTTTTGAACCTATCATACATCGTTTACAATTTACCTACAAAAACTACGTTTTCAAATTTCTTTTTTTACTTTTCTCAACGCTTGCGGAAAAAAACAAATGAAAAATGTACAAAACACTGCTACCAACTATTTTACAAGTTCAAGAAACCAAAATTCATACGACTTTACAAATCGAGACTCTGTGTCTATTTTCCCCCAAAATTTATCAAAATAATTCCAGCAAGTCCTTGGAAGTTTAAAATTCTACATGTGGTGAAAATATTTGGATAAATCTCAGAAAAAATTTCCAATAAATGCTTTGTCGGTTTTGGAAACTGCTTTTTTCTAAATCATAAATCTGGCATTTACATCATTCCTCCCATTCCACCCATACCACCCATTCCACCCATACCGCCACCTCCCATTGGCATCGCGGGTTCTTCTTTGGGGATTTCAGTGACGACGGCTTCAGCGGTCGTCAAGAGTGACGCGACACCAGCGGCGTCAGTCAAAGCGGTCCTGACAACTTTCGTTGGGTCGATAATTCCCTTCTCGATCATGTCTACGTATTCATTGTTCATTGCGTCGTAGCCAAGTTTGCCGTCCATGACTCTAGCGACAACGAGACTCGCGTCGACGCCAGCGTTTTGGGCGATCTGCTGGCAGGGCATGCGCAGAGCGTTGAGGACAACGTTTATGCCGATTTGTTGGTCTGGGTTCGTGGCGGCGATTTTTTGCAGGGCAGGAGCGCAACGCAAGAGAGCGGTACCACCTACACAAAATTTCAATTTAACGCTGGGAATACATAGTGTTTCATTCCGAGGACTTTCAGTCAAATGAAATGTGAATATTACGTTATTAACGAGCTTTGAACTCGGGATATTCCTTATTTCCTTTTTTTTTTGTTGCCAAGAAGTGAATGAAAAATATTCCAAAAAACATTTCAAATATTGGAATAACTAAATACTAGTTGACTGAATATTTTTTTGAAAAATTTTGTTTTTACGAGATTAACGTGCTTTTCACTGTTGTTTAGTTGGCTGAGCAACAAATTTCCATTACTTGGTAAATTAAATTTGTTATTACAATTCGTTCAAACATATTATTGCAATATTCTGTTTCTATGAAATACACAAGGTTTTTTATGATTTTGTAAAATTTATGTATTTAACCAATTGATTTTAACAAAATATTGCAAAAATCATTTTGCATAATATATGTCCTTTCGACGAAATTCGTTTATTTAAACATATTTATTGCAAAATTTTTCTTCCATAATATGCACATCCTTTTCATGGTTTTTTAGGTTGCTCGGTGAGAATTTAATTTTTGTAAAATTCATTTACTCGAACAATTTATTTCAACAAATGATGCAAAATTTGTCTTCTATAATACACACATTCTTTTCATAATTTTTCAGATAGCCAAGTGACAATTTGACATTGCTTTCGTAGAATTTGTTTATTTAAACAAATCATTTGAACTAATTATTGCAACAATTTTTTTCCACAATATGTTTATACTTTCACGGTTTTTCAGTCAAGATAAGTAAAGTAAAGTAAAATAAAGTAAAGTAAAGTAAAGATTTGACATTGTTTTCATAAAATTCTGTTGTTGATATACATATTAAAGGGAAAAATTTCACAACAATTTATTTAAATGAATTTATTAATTAACGAATTCTACAAAAACAAGTCAAATCCTTACTCAGAAACCTAAAAAATTATAAAAAAGATATACATATCGTAGAAGAAATATTTTGCAATAATTTGTTTAAATAAACGAATTTAACAAAAACGATATCAAATTCTTACTCAGCAACTTAAAAAACCATAAAAAGGATGTACATATTGTGGAAGAAAAATTTTTCGATAATTGGTTTAAATAAACGAATTTTATATAAACCATGTCAAATCCTCACTGGGCAACCTGAAAAACCATGAAAAGGATATACATAATTTATTGCAGAGGAAAAATTTAGCAATAATTTTTCCAAATAATTCGTTCAAATAATCGAATTTCACAAAAATGATATCAAATTCTTATTCGCAACCTAAAAAAAACATAAAAAGCATGTACATACTGTAAAAGAAAATTTTTGCAACAATTTGTTTAATGTTATTGTTGAAATAAATGAATTTCATAAGAACGATATCAAATTCTTATTCAGCAACCTAAATAACCATAAAAAGGATGTACATATTGTGAAAAAAATTTTTTGCAACAATTTGTTTAAATCAATTATTAAAATTAACGAACTTTACAAAAACAATGTCAAATCCTTACTCAGGAACCTAAAAAATTATTAAAAAGATATACATATCGTAGAAGAAATATTTTGCAATAACTTGTTCGAATGATTTGTCTAAATAAACGAATTTTACAAAAACGATATCAAATTCTTACTCAACAACCTAAAAAAACCATAAAAAGGATGTACATATTGTGGAAGAAAAATTTTGCAATAATTTGTTTAAATAAACGAATTTTACATAAACTATGTCAAATCCTAACTCAGCAACCTAAAAAACCATAAAAAAGATATACATAGTGTAGAAAAAATATTTTGCAATAATTTGTTTGAATGATCAAATTTCTCAAAAATGATATCAAATTCTTACTCAGCAACCTAAAAAACCAAGAAAAAGATGTACATAGTGTGGGGAAAAAATTTAGGAACAATGTTTCCAAATGATTCGTTTAAATAATTGAATTTTTCAAAAATGATATCAAATTTTTGGAGCAACCTAAAAAGTCATGAAAATGATGTACATATTGTGAAAGAAAATTTTTGCAACAATTTGTTTAATGTAATTGTTTAAATAATTAAATTTCACAAAAACGATATTAAATTCTTCCTCAGAAACTCAAAAAACCATGAAAATGACATATATCTTGCAGAAAATTTTTTTGCAATATTTTGTTAAAATAAATCATTGAAATAAATAAAATTCACAAAATCATTGCCGAATACTTCTCCAGCAACTACAAAAAACTATAAAAAGCATCTTATAGAAACAAATTATTGCAATAATGTGTTTAAACACATTGTTCAAACAAATTTAATTTACAAAGGAATGGAAATTTGTTACTCAGCGAACTTAACAACAAGGAAAAGCTCATTAATCTCATAAAAACAATTTAAAAAAAAAAAAACCTCGAAGTCAAAATCATCCAGTCAACCAGTATTCGGTCATTCCAATTATTGGAATATTTTTTGGAAGAAATCTTTTTTCTAATGACTTTAGTAATTACTTTTTTTTGATTGAATGAAATTGATTTGAATGATTTAAATTGATTAATTTTTTCTTTTGATTGGAATAAATTGAAGAAAAAAAGTTTTGCTTATATCGTATCGTTAAAAAAATGATTAAGTAGATAAATGTATATTGACGAATTAAAAAATTTCTACTCAATAATGAAGAATCGATCATTTCGAATTTTATTTCTCATGAATGTTAAATGTTGATATATTTCAATTCATTCCTGGCCAACAGAAAAAAGGGAATAATGAATATTCCAAGTTCAAACCTCGTGAATAACAAAATATTCATATTTCATACTTTCCATGTGAATAGAAATATTCCAATATTTATTCCACTATAAATTACCTCCGGGAACAATTCCCTCTTCAACAGCAGCACGAGTAGCGTTCAAAGCATCATTGACTCTGTCCTTCTTCTCGTTAACTTCGACCTCGCTGCTTCCTCCAACCCTGAGTACAGCGACTCCTGAAGACAATCTTGCCAACCTCTCCTGCAATTTCTCCTTTTCATAATCAGAAGTTGTGTCTTGGATCTGATCCCTGAGTTGGTCAGCTCGCCTGTCGATGTCAGATTTGTTGCCTTTTCCGCGGAGCAACAAGGTGTCGTCTTTTGTAATCAAGATTTCGCCAACTTGTCCCAAGTCAGTCATCTGAAACAGTAAAATAACATTTAATTCTCATTCATCATATCAATCGAACTTTTCGTATTCACCTTAACATCCTCGATTTTGACCAAATTCGCGTCATCTCCAAAAACAATTCCTCCAGTGGCGATCGCCATATCCTGCATCGTTGCTTTCCTGTTGTCCCCAAAACCAGGTGCTTTCACCGCCGCGACTTGGAGTCCAATTTTCAATCTATTTACAACCAACGTCGACAAAGCTTCGCCGTCAATATCTTCAGCAATAATGACCAATGGTTTTCTTTGGGCGTTGGCTAATTCAAGGGCAGGAATGATACTCTGGACAGTGGAGATTTTCTTGTCGCTGAACAAAAGCAAGGCGTCCTGGAACTCGACCTTGGCACCCTTGCTGGAATTGATGAAGTAAGGGGAAATGTATCCGCGGTCGAATTTCATGCCCTCGATGACTTCCAATTCGTCGATCAAAGTTTTTCCGTCTTTCACGGTGATGACGCCTTCTTTGCCGACCTTCTTCATGGCGTTGGAAATCAAATTTCCAATGGCGATGTCTCCGTTGGCGGAAATCGTCGCGACCTGAGCGATTTCTTCAGGGGTTGTAACGGGTTTGCTCAGTTTTTTGAGTTCCTCTTTGATCGTGTCAACAGCCAACATAACACCTAGAACATGAAATGACGAAAACATGAATTGACAATAAAACTCAAATTTTAACTGAAGATATTGAATTATTTTTTAGTTTACCTCTCCTGATTTCCACTGGATTCGCTCCCTTGCTAATTTTTTCAAAACCTTCCTTAGCAATGGCACGAGCGAGAACTGTCGCAGTCGTGGTTCCATCTCCGGCTTCTTCATTCGTGTTGTTCGCGACATCCTGAACGAGTTTAGCTCCAATGTTCTGGAATTTGTCTTTGAGTTCGACGCCCTTAGCGACTGTGACTCCATCTTTCGTGATTTTTGGGCTGCCCCAACTTTGCTCCAAGATGACGTTTCTTCCTTTAGGTCCCATCGTCACAGCAACGGCGTCAGCCAGGATGTCGACACCTTGGAGCATGAGAGCCCTGACTTCGGGTCCAAAACGCACATCCTTCGCATACATGCGCGATCGGGATTGCATGTGGCGAAGGGCAACATTACGAACTGAACTTGTTAATTTGAACATCTGAAAGTCAAGAAAAAAGAAAATTTAGTTTCGGATGAACATTGGAATTTTCAGATTGTTTATCATCAATGGATATTTTGTGTGTTTTTTTTAAATATTGGTTAAAAGAGGATGTTGTGAAACCCGAAAAAATAAATAATCATACGTTTCAATAAAAAACTTACAGAATTAATTTTATATTTTTAACATGGCTTTACTATGGTATTTCGCATCTGGATTATTGCAACAATTTATAATTAACCTAGAATATTTTTATTATTATCAGTTTTTTTTTTTATTAATTTTTTTATTAATTAACCTAGAACTGACATTCTTAATTATGTGAATATTTCACTAGCTTCTTAAATAAATTCTATGAAAAGTGGATTTATGTATCATTTTATAAAATAAAAATTTTTTAATGATACAAGATATTGCATAAAGATCAAGTATTGAAATTTTGTTTCTTAGAAAAATAAGAAAATAATATTACGTCTCTCATATAACTATAAAACCATGATGAAAAAAATCAATATGTTTTTATTCAAAAACTACATCATTATTTTGTATTTTTTACATAACTTTATTGCACTATTTCACAACTGAATTATTGCTGCAATTTATAATCAACCTCAAATATTTGTATGATTATCAGTTTTAATATGTATTAGCTAGTACATTTTTTTTATTCTTGAAGTTGTGATTAATTTATATATAAATTTATATATAAAAATCAAAATTGACGACAGATGTATCAAATATTTTCGAAAAAAAATCGATACCTATTATTTTGTTTCTTTAAAGAATGATTATTTTAGAAAAAACGTGAATTTTTTATTTTTTATACATAAATATACTGAGCATGAAAATGACGACATAGTAAGAATGACGTCACTTCGTTGTACTTTTCGAACCAATGCGTTTCCGTCAATTTTTGGGATATGACAAAGAATAAAAATACGTGTCTAATATTTTTTGATAAACTAACAATATCAGCAATAAAAAAATCGATGCGAAATGTTAATTGACATAGAACTGACGATCTTAATTACACAGTGGAACAAAAAAAAAGACAAAGAAAGTTTCACTTGCAGCATGTACTTTAAGACCTAAAACAATATCCAAAAGATTTTTCGCTCTATCATGTCACATCAATGAGTAATAATTTTTCAAAGATTTAATAAATTAAAATCTTTAACTTCTTTAGTTTTCACGCTTTTAGATCATGCAAAAAACTATATTGTTCAGTTTTTTCTCTAGATCTCAAATATATAATTATATTCACGATTTGATTGCTCCTGCAACAATTAAGTTTTAATACGAAAATGTTGTTTCTCGGAATCATCAAGCCCTAATTGATCTGTGATGGGAACTGTCTTGAAACGTCGTTTTTCAGGCGAACAGGGACCCTTTTCTATTTGAGTTGGAATTTTTGGTATTAAGAACTGAATCAACACAGTGAAAAATTTAATTTCCCTCAAATATTCAAGTTTCCCCGAGAATGAAAAATTCCAACTCAGGTACACTGAAAAGTCGGTATTGTCATGAGCACGATACTCTTTGACAATACACTGTATTGTGATGAGAAGAATATGTTTTGTTACCCGAAGAATGCGTATACTTATGGTAGCGAAATATTTCGTTACTGTGATGATCGTAGTGGATAGCACGATCCAGCTGGATTCTCATGACAAGCTTATAATATCGTTCATAGCACGATATTATCGTTATGATGACGATACACATTCTCAGTGTAGGAAAAGGCTTCCGTTCGCTCGAAAGACGATGTTTCAAACAGCAGCTGTTACGGATCAACTAGATCTTGATGATTCCAAGCAATTCCGAGAAATAACGTTTTCGTATTAAAACTCAATTGTTGAAGGAGCGATCAAATTGTGAATTTAATTTCATATTTGAGATCTAGAGAAAAAACTGAACAACATAGTTTTTTGCACGATCCAAAAGCGTGGAAACTAAAGAAGTTAAAGATTTTTATTTATAAAATCTTTGAAAAATTATTAATCATTAATGTGACGTGATAGAGCGAAAAATCTTTCGGATATAGTTTCAGGAGGTCTTAAAGTACATGTCGCAAGTGAAACTCTCTTTGTCTTTTTTAAAAAGTCAATTTTTGTTCCACAGTGTTATAGAAATATTTCACTAAATTCTTAAATAAATTCTGAAAAAACGGATTGATGTATCATGTTATTAAATAAAAATTTAAACAATATGTAATATTGTATAAAAATTACGAATCAAAGTTAAGTTTCTTAGAAAAATAAGAAAATAATATAATGTTTCTCATTTAACTATAAAAACGTGATAAAAATATCGATACGTTTCATTTCAAAACTACAGCATTAATTTCATTTTTTCAACATGACTATTGCGGTATTTCGCACCTACAATAATTTGAGAATTCATTGTGAACTTGGAATATTTTTATATTTAACATTTTTTTAATGTATAAGACATCAAATTTTTTGTATGATTAAAAGTGCAAATAATTTGTGTATAAATTCGTCCAGAACTTCAAATACTATTTTTAGTTCTTTTATTAAATAATTCACTCAGAGCTAAAGACACTAAATATTCATTTAGTTTTATAATAAATCCACTTAATTTTATAATAAATTTTGAAAAAATTATATTATTATTCATGTGATGAAATTATAAATTTCTAAAAACACAGGATTTTTTGAAGTGAAACTTCTCTGCCCGAGGGAGTGAAATTGAAATCATGTGACAATTGTCAAAAAGATTTAACTGCGCGTTCAGTTGGCGCATGTGGGAAATTTGAATGTATGTTGAATTTCATCAGTGTTCGTAACTTTTCCATCTTCGTTCCTTTTCTAGCGCTCAATCAAACATAACCCTGTCCTTGTTTAGTAATACTGAAGTATTACGAGTTACGAACACTAAATTTCATACCGGCAAATAAAATTCATTTTACAATAGAAATGAATTGGAAACTAAACAAATATTAGTTATGTTGGAATTGAAATTCAAAAAAAAAAAAAAATCAAAATGCCATGTACAGGCATGTACAGATGGCAAGGCAGATTTCTCGCGCGATAATCTCGAAGTTTGTTTTTTTTTTATAAAAATTTTATAAGGTCGACTTTATAAAAAATGGAATTCTTATGAAAAATTCCTGATTTTTATAAAAATTTTGTCTTTTTTTATAAAAATCAAAATCACTAGGGTTATTTCCCCCAAAAATCTATAAAACTTTAAATACAAGAAAATAAAATTCTAGAAATTTATAAAGCAATCTTCAAAAATACAGTAAAATATTTCAAAACTTTATCAGTTCTAAAAAAAGTGGATAATATTTTTAATCTATCGATACTTAAAAACAATGTGAAGATATTTTTCTCTGAAACTTATAAAACTTTGAATTGTGGCATATAATCATAAAAAATAAAAATCTTCAACAAGACAGTTTTACTGAACTGTTCGATAAAAAACCATAAAATATTAAGAAATTACTTCAATATTGTATAAATACTAAAAAATTACAAAAAAATGGTATTAAAAATGCACAGGAAATATAGTACCTTTTAAATAATCAATGAAAATCATCAAAATCTTACAATTTTCAATACTATAGCTTGAAATTCTAAAAATTTATAGAGTGATATATAAAGAAATAAATAAAACTTATAGAAATACAAGAAATTATAACAAAGTTCTATCCAGAAGATATAATGTAAAAATTTTAAAAATTTGCGAATTACTTCAAATCTGTATTCATACAATATTTAATCAAAAATCTATCAAAATATGCATAATTGATACAACTTATAATCCTAGAGCATAAAGTTCCAG
>JAPYZL010193892.1:0-17016 GCA_030522825.1 Platygaster orseoliae | reverse complement strand
GTATGCTACACGAGACAAAAAGGATGATTCCAACGAGTGCAATTGCGCACTCGCTTCGCTCGTGCCCAAACTTTGCACTCATTGGAATCATCCTTTTTTTCCCTTGTAGCATAAATATCTATTTTTTAGGATTTTGAATCGAGCTTCTTACAATATATTATTAAAGAAAAAATACTAGAAAAAAATATGTTTCGCTTCTAACCTCAAAGTTTGACATTTTGACGGACTTTGAGCCTAGAATCGGACAAAATCTCGTTCTCACCATGTCGCGACAGCCAATTTTGGCAAAAAAGATTTCGGGCATCGGCTTCGCCTCGGCGCAATGTGGCCAAATCACCAAAGTGACCAAATGAGGCACACAATACATTATTTTTTTAAATCTTCTCAGATGCGATTGATCAAAAATGGAAATTTTGAATTCAGAGAAATTATAGATTTCCATATTTGGATGAGACATTTCCAGAGTCAAAAATATTCTTCATTATTCAAGTTAATTGACTAAAAATAATGAAATCGTGCTGATAAATGAACTGATTTCTTCTTGTAAATAAAATTCAGTGTTTTACATTTATAATTTTTCGTTAGAAACGTTCATATCAAATTCATTTCAATGTGAAAGAGTTTTAGAAAATTGAGAAATAATCGAAAAAAATATAGTTTCAACCGTTAAAAGTATAGATCTAACCAATGGAGTAAAAAAATTTTGAATCATTAAATTTGTGACGGCGATATTTTAATGAAAAATCAGCTAAAATTTACTTTTTTTAGGTATAAAAATGAATGTTGAATCAGTATCAATGAAAATAATATAATGCATTTTAGTGCAAATAAAATACAAATTAAAAAAAAAAATTTCTTTTGGGATTTCTGTTTTGCAAAATATATGAATGATTCAAAACTATCTAATTTTCGATTGAATGTCTTAGAAATTAGGTAAAATATACTCTTCTATCGAAATTAACAATGAATTAAGTATACAGTATAGTTTTGACTGAAGATTGACTGTTTAAACAAAATATTGATATAACTATCTTTTCTGATTTTGTCTTTTGTATTTACTGTTCTTGAATTTTCTAACTACAATTTTCTTCTTCTTATATTTCTAACCTAATCTTACTTTTATCTTTAGTAAATTCAATGAAAAAAATGGCTTTAAAATTCATCGTATCAGAATTTTATGATAATTATTCTACTACCAACACTAAACAAACTCATTTGCTGCAACAGCTACAAGATTTGCTACATTGACACAACTTGAGACAACAAAATTTATTTAGTAGTAGCAGCTCGTCTTTTTAACGCCCTAGCAAATCTTTCGTTTTAGCTCAATAAACAAACTTGTTTATACTAATTTTGCTCTCGCACAGTTGAATTTGTTTTTTATTTTGGCAACGTTTTTCCCTACTTCCATCAAAATTTTTTTCTATAACATTATTTTTCATTTTTTGTTCCCCTCTGCAAAAAAGCTACAAAAAAACTGTTTGCAATCATAATCGTTGAGACCAAGATTCAAGTACACGAAGTCAATAAAAAAGAAGTTTCAACGACAGATTCGTGGCTTTTGGATAACGCAAGTTCTAGTTTTTTTCGGGCGAATGGCTCATTCGATACAACATAGTAGCCAGTGCCGGAAAGATAAAAATAGCTAAACGCTCGGTTTTATTTAAGCACATAATTTAAGGGTAATCTCCACTTCTCTAAACAGCGCTCCACAGAAGTTACTTTGAACTGCGCCGAAACGACGATATAACGTTTTCCAAATATTTTAAGTAGCTCTTACACGTCTCTGGATGGAGATAGTTATTGCTCGTTTCTTATTTTAACTTTGCTGCGTGATGTCAATCATACATTAGAAAAGATTTTGTGGGATTTCATTTGCTCTATATTTCTACAAACGCTGTTTGGAAACATGGCTTTATTTGCTAAAATTGGAATGGCAAGGAAAAATTGTAGTACTTTGAAAAGCTAAGTTTTTGAAATTAAACAGAATTGGAAATGAATAGACAAAAGATCACAGTGAATGAATGAGCTGATTTTCAACTTATCGCACTCAAAGTCATATGTAATTTCAGATTTGCGTCTGAATAGTAACTTCTGTTTCAAAATTTATTACGCAATTTTATGTCACCATCAATACTCCTTTATTAGAAAAAGGGAGAAATTCTCCATGGGCTGCCTCTTGTTTTCTCAAAGGGAAAATCTTGAAAGAATGTCAAGAAACGTATGAGGCGACTCTACTGAATTCATTATTCTTCAAAGAGCTTTTCACTTCAGTTGAAATGTTACTGACATTAGGTCCAGTACTCAAAATATACTTGAAATATCATAAGGAGTTGAAATTAGCTTCTATGGAAAGAGGAAAAGAGCTTTTCAGACATCGTTTTTGCTAAAATCGTCATTCGCAATGGATTAAATACAATATTTTATGTCATGATAGCTGCAAAGTCGTTTAAAAATTGCGATTTCTACGTGAGTATGGCATAGATATTTAAAAATCAATGAATGGGACTTTAGTCAATGAATAGACTTTAACTTCAATATTGTTAAAATTTATTCGGAGAAAAGCCAGTATAATAGAAAATGATCAGAAAAGACTCTGCTGGAGAATCAATTACAATCTGAACAATAGGATGTCAATAAATTTTTGGAACTAACGTTATTTGAACAAATTTTATAAAGACAAATAAAGACTGTGGTACTAAAACTGATGCTTTGACAGACTATAGTTCCTGCTTTTCTTACTAAAATACTCATGTATCAGACTATCATACTCTTGTTATGGAACACATTAAAATACTAGACATTTGTGGTGACTATTTAAGATTCACAAGAAAATTTTCCACCCTTTTAAAGGCTGTCAGTCACTTTTTTAAACATTTGGTGAATCAATAACACTTACTCGAAGACTCAGGATATTTCATGGAATTTCTCATAAAGAAAATTCTAGTTATGTATAAAGTAATCACTCTAAAACAAATATTCTAAACCAGTACTAATATTTTGTAAAATTTTGTTGTCACTCCATAGACACATAATACGAAATTCCATCAAATATATACCTTTCGTCTGATGTAGTTATGATTTTCCTAAAAATGTGAAAGATACCTTACAATCCATAAAATTACATTGAAACCCTCAAAGTTGTATGATACTGAAGATATAAAAAAAAATTCAAGAAATACTAGTATTCTACGAAATGCCAGATATAGATAAACATACTGTTTTCTGAAATATGCAGATTAGAACTAAAAATTTGTAGGAATTTTTATGATATAGTAATAAATTATGCTCAGTTATACAAAAACTGATTTAAAGGGTTGGAGGTACATGGAGTAGGAGTTTGTGTACTTAAGGAACACCGAAAATTAAGAATAAACTCTTCACTCTAACTTATAAGTTAACTAACCAATTGATTACTTTTCGATAATATTGATACTCATTTTTAGACTTATCTCTTATTTTTCATTTCGAAAATTCTTGAAATCTATGAACTAAATCAAAATTCATAAGACACTGAAAAACCATCCATGTCACAATCATCTCAAAAATCAATAAAACTTTGTATCTAAGGTAATCAAATTCTTGTCATCAATACATAAATGTTTCAAACATAGTTTAAACTTTAGAATTGGACAATAAAGAAATTAAAAAAAACTAATCTACAATGAAACACATATAGCATGAAATTCCTATTGTTCAAAAAACAAAAATTTCAGTTCTCGCTATTCAAAACCGCGAAAAAATAACAGAAAAAAGGATTTGTTGTATCAGCAACAAGATGTGCTCTTTCAACACAACTTGACAGAACGAATTTTTGTTTCAGCAGTAGCTTTTTTTATTGCATCAGCAAATCTTTCTTGCTACTAGAGCACAATCATTACGTATAAAACTTCATTGCATAGTAATTGTGCTCTAGTAGCAAAAAAGATTTATTGAGGCAACAAAAAAGGAAGCTACTGTTGCAAAATAAATCATTCTGTCAAGTTGTTTAGACAGCACATCTTCTTGCTGATACAGCTAATCCTTTTTTTACGTGTACAATATTATCACAGGTTTTATAATACTTTTCCAGATATTGTTAGGTTTGCCTTGTTTCTTGCGAAATTGAATAGTGCAAGTTGGTATATGGCAATTGATCAATAGTAAAGGTCAATGATAAGTCTATCAGTTGTGCATATCAAGAATTAGTGAGAAACTCTGTAGACTGAAAATCACAAATCACAAGTTGATGAGTAGAATTTGTTAATTAACATCCGATCAGTAGAGTAGTCCAATGATGAGTCAACCGGTAATATAGATCAATGAAAAGTCAATAAGTAATGCAGTTAAATTATTTTATGCGTTGGAGAAAACATTTGAAACTTGAAGCAGTTCATTTTGTCGTTTCAGACAATTTTTTTGCAACAGTAGCTCATTTTTCATTGCCTGGACAAACATTTGTTGCTACCAGAGCACAATCATAAAGCATTAAATTCCACTGCATAGCAACTGTGCTCAAGTAGCAAAAAAGATTGACTGACGCAACAAAAAAATAAGTTACTAAAAAAATTCGTTTTTTTAGTTATGTTGATACAGCACATCTTTCTGCTGATATAGCAAATCCTTTTCTTCCGTGTAATCGAAATGATACTCCGATTTTGTACCTTGGGAAACCCCTCTTCCAAAAAAGAGGGAAAAGCCTCATTCGGAGGATGCCAGGACAGCGCCACACCGTCTAGTCGGCGTCTATGGCCGTCAATGTTTTATATTTAATCCAGAACGCTTTAACAAGCAGTAAACAAACACTGTATCACCGAAGCGCCGCTTAAATTAGCCTCAATCCCATTCATGAAGATGACGGTGATGGTGGTCTCGACGACCCTACCATGGAGAGGGGATCCCGCTCGAGAAGCGGGAGTTAGCTATCCAGAAGCGCCGCCTACTTTCCACCCAAGGGCGGGAATTTAAAGCAGATTTACGATCTGCTACCGAGCCACCATCTACTGACGACGCGCCGAAGCTCTTTTTCCACGTCGGAGGCCATTACGCGTCCATGATTGGCTGGAATATCGCCACTGCCCGATCCAAGCGAGGTGCAACGCGTTAATCCACGCGATCGATCTCCGAATTTTTTGTTTCAGGGCCAAGGACTTGACTTTTGCGTATTTACGAAGCCCCAAATAGGCGACTGTCACTTTTTATCTGGCAAACTGGAGCACTTTTGTCCACTGCGAACGCGTTTCAGATGTTTTTTATGAGTGAAAATAGTTTGGTGTTATTTTCGAGAGTCGTATTTTAGGCAGAATTCATTTTCAGGAGCGTATCGCTAGATTGAGGAGCCCGATTCAGCGGTGTCACTTGACGATTTTGAGAGCTTAAAATGTAGAAGTGAAGTATTTTTTTCTTTCTGGAATGAAATGGATTGGAAAATGTTAATGAACAAGTATGGTGAAATACATAGTTTGTAAATTATATTGGAGTTGATATTAGGATATTTGATATTGGGAGGGGTATTTGTCAACAGTGTAATGTGTGACACTATATTGATGTTTCTGACTTTCTGTTGCTATTTTTAATGATGTTCCAATCTTTTTCTGTGAAAAAAGAAACATGGACAGGAGTTTAATTATCGATCGTTCATTCTATTCAAACGAATGTTAATAATAATTAAGGTCATTGTTTATCGATATTGATTTAATTCTGATGTTTCTTTAAATATTTTACGTTTTAAAAATATAGCAGTCACATGAACTATATGTAGTAAATGTTATTATAAAAGAATATTTTTTAGAAACAAATGTAATAACTATAAACTAATTTCTATTAGTGTGAATTTCAAAAATTTGATATGAGAATTTTCAGTTACAGTTGAAATTTCTCTATATAGAAGTTGTGAAGATTATAAATAAATTTAAAAAAAAAATAATAATAATTTACAATCATTTTCGCGAAAAGATTCATAAAAACTTTTTACAAGAATTTATCAAAACTTCTATGTTACACTAGGAATTTACAAGGTAACTGTGTGCCAGACGATCTTTCAAAATACTGTTTATTCTCTATAAAATTGTAAAAATTATTTAATTTCCAATTCTAGTCCAAATCCGTAAAATTACTGAAAATCCACAGAACCTTCAATCCAACGAGAAAAATGCAATAATCACTCCGATCCAATTTCAAATCCTTTGGGAAAAATAAACTATGAATCCTATAAGATTGAATTCTAGATATTCATGTAAAAATTTAATACCAAGAAACCATGGAAATTGCGTAAATACTTAAAAAAATGACAAGAACATCTAAAGTATCACAAATTTATGCACAAACTTTTATCTGAAATATCCATCAAAGTATTTTTATCTTGAAACCTAATATCCCGGACCATCAATTATACAAATCTAAATTGCGATTTATACTCATTTATACATAAACTTTGAATCTATATAATAACTAGAAGGTGGTACAAAATTTAATGAAGACTGAAAAAAAAGTGTATCATTGAAATTCCTCTATGTGAAAAATTTCAAGTTTAACTCTGCGAGTAAATTCTTCAAATAACTGCTTTTTCAGCAGCAGTCATTACATACATATAATGATCGACAGTATATGTATTATTTGTAAACTATATACTATCACTATTTACTACCAATTTTCTTCAATTTTTTCTAAATAAGTTCTAAATAATTGCATGCAACATTGAACGTACAATCTTCTTCATAAAAAATCAAGAAATGCTACTTTGCAAATATAATTACTAATTACACAGGTTTCAAGCATTAGCTAACAAAATATTTTCTTTTTTTCTTCCAGACACTTCTGAAATAAAAAATCATACTCCAAAATTTTCCCCGCCAATTCGCAATATTTTTGAAAAACCTCTCGCACACTTCCTCAACACAGGCAAACAACCCAATAAGACATTCGTGCAGGTAAAAATACTCGCAATAGGGTTTGCTCCATCCGTTGCTGTAAGATTTGTCTAATGTTTGCGGACGCGAATGGTGGCAACATTGCCACATGCTTATGTTGTCGTTATCTTTGCGGTGCTTGATATTTGTGTCATAATGGAACCATCGTGACAAATACATATGCACGTCCAAAATTTCTCATTTTTGGAATTATGTTTTTGAAAAAACTACTCAATGACCATTCGTGATATTACGAAAGAGTCATAAAATGACGATTTGACATTTTTTGAAACAAATTACACGCTGTACGGTAACAAATAAAAAGGTCTAAGTCACGAGTAAATTTTGGAGTTTGAATAAGTTTGACGCGCTTTTGCAAGCATTCGTGTGGTGGCTCGATCTCCGTCTAACGCAGCAAAAGAGAGAGAGACGGAGAGCTACCGGCAAGCGGTGAACTCAACTCGACAGGGGCGGCCATCTTGTAAGTAGGACCTTGATCGTTGATAAAAAGTGACAATATCAATAATAATAAACCACGTTCAACCGCGTTCGCGTAAAAAACAGTAAAAAGATCTTGTGTCCTCGAGTCGAAATACTAAATCAATAGTTTTTGATCATTATTTTATTATAAACGTGCAAGTCAGTGCAAGTGCAAGTCAATGGAAGTTTGTCTTAGTTTGTAGAGTGCCAAAAGTCACCAAAATTCATCTGAAACTGCTCCGAAACCTTGTGAAAAAAACTTGGCTTTTTTACAAGGTTTTTTTACAAAACCCATTATTTATTTTTTCGGCTTTAATTTTATGTGTCAAATAAAAATTATTAAAAAAACTTGTTATACCTGACGTATTATTTGTTTTCACAGAACAATCCCATTCACTCCCATTTTCCTCTTTACCCTTTCAATATCTTCAACTAATTAACATTACTTTCAAAAAAAAACCCTGCATGATGCGTTACATCATAAAATGTAATTAAATTGCCTATTATTTTTTCATATTTTCAGTAGATTCAAAAATATTGTAACATAAATATTGGTTCAAAATAGAGCAATCGAATGTCACAAAGTGTTTGCGATAAGTTTGCTATTATTTTGGGCACATTCCATTCATGCCCAACCTATCCGACTGAACCATCCGTTTGCGTGAAATTGCTGAAACTTTTACTACATTGAGTTGGTGAAACTGTTGTCGACAAAAGCATAGGTGAATGAGGACGTACCTTTTCGTCAACTTTGTTTCATGTGATGGAATCCGTTGCGCAAACTTTACACAAATATAACGCAAAATGTCTTATTGAGAAATTGCTCAAAAGAAATTATTTTTCAGAAATTGAACGAAAAATGTCCCTCTACCCCCCTGTCAAAAGTAATTCCAACTTTTTCAAAACGATTCAAAAAAATATTCAAAATTATGAATGAAAACTTTGAAATACAATTTTCTAAATTAGAAAGGTGAAGTAATGCCTCCCACTTTTTTAATAATAAAAAAAAATCCAGATATCAACTCGAAAAACTTTGTATAGTGAATCCTCGAAGAATGGTAAGTTTTCTTGAATGAATTTTTTGGAGAAAGTTTCATTCTTGGCGATGGGACTGTCAGAGATGAACGGTACCACGTTTCGATACGCAACGCCTAGTACGACCGACGGTTACGTCGTTTTACGGCCGTTTTAACGAGCACTGTTGCACGCGACTCAGCACTAAACCAACCCTACCAAACACGGCCACTATTTTGCGTTTAATGGCCGAATTTATTATCTGTTATCTCCTCATATGATGCGACAATAACAATAATTGTCAGTTTTAATTCCATCGTAAATTGGCGGGTGAAATATATCAGGTAGTGATAACTGCCATCTGTCGACTGGGCGAGGAATGAGTGAGTGTGACTGAGAGCGTTCGAGTGATTTCTGCTTGACCGCCAGTGAGAGCGAGAGACGAGAATCTGCTGCCTTGATGATCGGGCAAAGGCATAGGTGGAGCTGGAAGGCTGATTTTTGAAACAGTGATTGGTTTTTTTTCTCATAATGATTCGTAAAGTATTATCATATTATTTATATCTCAGTGTGTTGCATAATTGTTTTTCTTAACTTTTCTGATGATTACTGTTTTTTTTTGTTTTTTCGTGCAATTTGATAGATTATCATATTTTATAATCTACGCCTTGTAGAAACGAATCAATACATTAATTATGTATGGTTTAAATTGAGTATGGGAAAATTTTTCCATTTTTAGAAGTACCAATTTTAAGAAAACAATTTTCAAAACATCCATCCTCATCACAAATACCAAAAGTTAATTATAGGTCTAATATAGGTTATAATAAAAATTAATTATATAAAAAATATTCATAACAAAAAAAAAAAAAAAAAAAATAGAAATTCAAGCATGGTAACATCATTGGTTCGTTATCGTTTTTTCGTGAGCACTACTTACAATATTTTTACAAAAGCAATTGTTTGTTGGGTGATTTTAAAGCGCATTATTGATACTTTAGCAGTGTTTCGATATTGAGATTTTTTTAAAAATTGCGTTCGTAAATCTATAGTCTGTAAAAATGAAACTAATTATAATTTTTGAATACCTCTTCAAAAATCGATAGCCAACATTATGAAAGTGAATTTAAAAAATATGTTATATGTTTTTCATTTTTTGTACAAGCGGAATCATAGGCACCGTTTTACTTGACGTTTTAGAGAAGGTACATTCAAGGTCATTTAGAGGTTACTGACATGGTTGACAAAACAATGGAAAAAGCACAAGTTAAACATTTGTTTCTGCTTCATAAGAAAAATAAAAACTGTTCCAAAAAGTGTCAATGGTTTGTTCACAAAAAGTTTCCAAAAATACCATATTAAGGATGAAAGTTAATTGTTAAACTCAAATTATGATCATGTTCGTAATAAGAACTTGAAGGAATGGGATGTTATAATAATAAAGAATATTTTTTATTTAAATTATCCAGATGATTCGGGTTGGATATTTACAGTATCTCTTAAAAAAACAATAAGATATGTATTTTTTCTTTTACCTTGAATTCCAGTTGTTTCGTCGGAAGAAATTATTGGAATATCCAGGTAAAAAATTAATATTTCTTCAATACTATAATTCGATTTTTGTCTATAATCTGAGGAATAGGAAAAAATTTGCATGATTGTTCAATTTTTTCTTTTTTTATTCTAAGATATATAATTCATTAAATAAAGAAATTGGAATAATATTTTTTTGTCTATGTTATCTTTTTTTAAAGTTCGAAAGAAATGCTGAAAAAAAACAGAGTGAATTTCTGGAGCCTACAATTAAAACTTTTAATTATTATGACTTTGAACTTCGATATTTCAATATTTCGATTTCATGCATTAAAAACATTTTTCATATATCTACATTATCGTTGAGAGTTAAATTGTAAAATGCAGACGATACTTTTTCCTTTGCCAGTAAGAAACAATCTCTTCAGCGCTCACAACCGATACATTACTCTCTTCCATCGAAAAAATCAACAGGAAAAAAATTATATTGATATATTAAACTTTAACTCTACAGAATATAGTAGAGTATGGTTTTCAACGATTTTAAATATTTTGTTAAGTAGATAATTTATTCTTTTATCAACAATATCGGATCGAGTAAAAATTTATGCAGGATGGAAAAGATGGCCCTAGTGTCGAAACCTTTCAAGTAATGTATTGTAGAATTTTACAAAAACATATAAATTAGTTTACCATAGAATATTACTTTTACAATTCAAAATAATTGAGAAATGGCAAGAAAATGTTCTTCTTAATACTGTCTTTTTTTTCAGGACGTAGAGAAATTTTTTAGCCTTTTTGGCTTGACGACATTTGTCTTGCGAGCATCATATCACGCTTTTCCAACAATCACCAAGATAAATAGCGATTTCAGATAAATAGTTTTCTAGAGCAACTCTGATAGAACCAAGATCAATAGAGTAATATCACCGCCATTTAAAAAGATATTCCAGCGTTCTTTTTTTTTTTGATAACTTTTCAGGTCGTCGGAAAATCTTCTATCAAATGCACTCATGTGAGAAAAATGATTTATAATCTTCGTTGTGCAGTTCGAGAGTAAATACAAAAGAAACGTAAGAACAAAGAACAATTACATAAAAAAAGGTGTTATGAAATTAGCGAACAATTCATTCTCGGATTTTCCCCATCCGTTTAAGGGTCGTAATAAGAGTATTTCAGTCACATTGACATTCTTGTCACAAAATATTTACGGCATTTCAATTTCCTGATAATCGCGACGATCATCGGTGCATTCGAACAAACCTCGAGCTCTTTTGTGGGTAAAGGGCGAGTAAAGGCAAGAGCCATTTTCAATTTTATGGCACGGGCTTACTTCCAGGGCCGCAGTGGCTAGACGAAGTCGTCAAAGTCTTTTACGAGCAAATAACAGGATTTAAAGTGACGATGATGCAACCTCCAAGTGCCTGGTTTACCCCTGCCTTGCCTCGTAAATGTTGCCGATGTCACTGTAAGATGCATTTTATTCCAACCTGTCGTTGGATTTCATGGGCGCAATTGTGGAGACGTGAGGTGCTTTTGTACTGTACACGGCAATAAAAAGGTCGTTTCTTACACGAGACCTTGTTCTCCCTCTTCGAGACAGATTTCGGACTTGTTTGCGTGTTCAATGAATACGTATCTGACTGGAAGTTAGTGGTATTCGCTTGGGAGGAAAGATTTGGATGTCGTGACAATATTATTTTTTAAGGCGTGATGACGAAGAAATTAAAGGAAGAACATTAAGCAAACTTTTCTCAATTATAAATACCACATAAAGAAACTGGAAACGACTTTCTCTGGTTATGTTTATCCTATCTTATGGATATCGGGAAAAAAATGCAAACTCAAACATATTTTATCTTTACCCACGAATAACTCCTGGGGTTAGGTTTCATGAATCATCGCCATTTTTTTGGGACTTGGGCGTACATCACTTGGGACGCTTGCTCATTAGCATTAGTCTGAAAAAGCATAGCCAAAAAGAATAAACTGAGGTGTGAAATATTGGGCCGCCGATCACGGAATGGAGCTGTTAGACATCTAAATTTTGGCTGACCGGTTTCCGAAGACAACTCAAGGGCGGGCGGTCGACCGTCATTTTTCTGTCTAAATTTTCATATTGTTAATCACAAAAATGAAATGATAACTAACTACGTGTTAATGTTGCAGACTCATTCGTTGGACTTTATCAGAAACGTCTTTCCTTGAAATAATTCCCCATGAATCTACAACATGAAAAAATTCTATGGCGTACGGTCAGAGAGCCACTTGACAATTTTTTTAGTTGCACAATGGCACGTGAAATTCTCGAAAGGATCTCGGAGGTCGTTCATGAATTGGAAATAGCCCGTGGCGGAAACGAAACAACCCATAAAAGGAATAAAATCGCGTCACGGCATCATTGCATGGGAGACGCTACAGGCCGTTTGCCGCCACTTTCATACAGTCAGGTATATAACGTGGGGCTTCAGATACAGCGGTAAAGCTCAGAAAATGAATGCTAACGAAAATCTAAGGATCTCGAAAAAAAATATACTGAAATTGAATTAAAAATATCTCCAAGAACATGAAAAACATGGAGAGAATTACAAAATGAAAAAAAAGTATTGAAAAAAAAACGTCTGGTATATTGAAAAAATTTTCAACACAGTATTTGTATTCAATTATGTTTTTGAATAATATTTTAATGTAATCAGGAGTCAGTATTTTATTTCAAAATTTTATTATCCGAGTAAACTATTGTTGAAAAGGTAAAACTTGAAATTTTTTATGATAAGTAGGATTGTATGTTATGTTATGTGAAACAATTTTCAAATTGAAATTTCAGATAAAAAAATCTTTTCTGTTTATTTTAAAAAATATCTGAGAATTCAACTGTTCGAATTGTATTTTTTTTCATGTTTATTATTATAGGAACTTAAAAATCATGTTATAAAATTTTTAAATTTTGGATTCTAAAAATGATATATTACAAAATTATAACAATTAAAAAACTAAAAATTTAATGGTTGATTTTGTTTATTTGTTTTATTTAAAATCATATTAAACATTTGAGTGTCAAGTAAAAGACATTTTTAATTTGTTTCTGCTACTTATTTTAAGAATTGTTGTAGCGGATTGATGATTTTTGAAAAAAACAGCGAAAAAATGTATCATGTGATAAAAACGTAATTTTTTATTACTTCAAATATATAAGATAAGAAGTTTCAAACATGAGATCACAGTGAGACCCTAATTCAGCAAGTTGAAAAAAAATACGAAGTTCTTCATTTCACATGCTTTAAAGTAACAATCTGAATGCACTTATACTTGAAAATAACAAAAAGTACGTACAATAATACAAAAATGTGCACAAAAAATTTAAAAAACCGAATATTATCTACTGCAAAGTTCAGTAGTTAAAAAACTCAAAAATTCGAAATTTCGAAGACATTGAAGAATTGTCATAATAAAAACATATTTTGGAGAATAAAGAAATTTTTCAATTGTGGGAAATGAAAATCAAACCTTCAGAATTAAAAAATTTTCACTTAGTCATTTTAATGTGTACAATTGACAAATTGCAAATAATAAATTCATACACTATCAAGTAAAGATAAAAAATGTTAATTGACATTATGAAGTAATAAGAAAACGAACTATATTGCTATACCATTTAAATGAACGATAAGACTATATTTTATTATTAAATAAATAAGCAGAATAAAAATTGATCCTCTTTTATTTACATTCATTTGCAAGTTAAGAAAAATATTAAAAATTTCTTAGAATTAATCTTCAGATGTCGTACGTTAAATATTAAACTGAAATTGAATAGTAGTATACAATTTTTCATCTTTTTCATGGAATAATTTGTAACAAGAATCTTTGAAAAACTAAAATGATTTGAAACATTTGGTTGCAGGAATTTCACAGATAAAAACTCATCATATGTTAAATTATATTCAAGATTTCGAATAAGTGGAACAATCTATCGTAAATTAAATATTTCAAGAAATATTTTGTTATATATAATTATTTTAAGGCACATCATTTATATTATCGATTCTAATAAAAAATCTTTTGTTTTCAAATTGCTTGGAATACGTTTTCTAAGACGACAGTTTGAATAAAAAAAATTTTCATTTTTATTTAGAAATAATATTATTATTAACATTCAGAATTTCAGATTCTGACAACACTACCAGGTCTTTTCATGAAATATTTTGTTATGTACCATGTCTACAAATGGTCAAAGGTGTCAAAATAAAACAAGAACAGCTTTAAAAATAAATAAAAATTGAGAAATGAATAACAAGTTTCTAAAGTAAAATTTGGCCATTTTTTCACATCAAATCAACAAAGACGAAGTCAAAAAACCTTTCTCTTCACTTTATTCCTGAGATTCAAAAAATTTTTATTCTTATTCTCGATGAACAAACTTTTCATTCCCATTTACGACCTTTCTTCCACAGTTCCCGATCAAAAAAACATATCAATCGGACACAGTCAAGGTACAGTAAACTCAAAATTTTGGCCATTCACAACTTAAGCCGATAAAAAAACGTCACCATCAAAAGCCCATCTCTCTACACCAACATAAACTACCTCACACTCCACCTCACTTGACATCTCAATCCTCCCAAAAATCCTAATAAACCTTACAACGCTCATAATTTTCTAAAGAACTTCAAACTCCCTCAATCAAAAAATTCCCCCCCCCTCCCTCTTTCACCCCTAGTACCACTAAATCTCTCTTTTCCACCACTTCATCTTGCCTAATCCCCAAAACCAGCCCAAACATATCTCATATTAGTTTCACCCGTAACTCAGCAGCAACATTATTCCCATAGAATTATAAAAAAATTGTTCTCTGAAAAAAAAAAAAAAAAAGAAAAAGTAGACCGAAATTCGTCGGTCCTCGTAAATCCCGAGTCCGTCAGATCCGGAGTGGACCTTTCTTCGACCCCTTGGAATTATTAGGATCAGCCACCTGCCCTTCGATGGAGCTCGCTTTCGAGGGATGAACACTATTATGTTTGGCCCGAGGAATGGGGTCCCAGGGGGTTGAACAAAGAAAAGGGCGAGGGGGCGAGGAGGCCGGGGGAAAGGTGGAAAAAAGGGCGAAAAAAGGTATCGCCGGTTCTTGGCCCCGAGAAAGAGGAATAAAGGAAAAGCAAGAAAAATGTGTCTAACGTGGCAGAGGCAATTCTTCAGGGCGAGTTGCCGCCTTAATGTTTCTGGGAGAGAGGCGATTGGTTCTGGAGAGGAGTCCGAAGGGGAAGATGGCCGCCATTTCCCTCCAACGACCTGGGAGAAACGTCCCGCGCCCGCGCCCGCGAAGAAACCTGCGGAAGGAAGCGCCGCGGAACGAGGAGGGCCCCCGAGGACTCTTATTCTTATTAACTGTTTAATCTTTCCGCGTGAGGTACGGCGGCATTAGGTGGTTGGTTTATTTGCCCGGGGAATCTTGCGAGATGCGCTCCCGAGTTTTCCGGCGGTGAAGGAAAAGGGGAAATTCCGTTTTGTGAAATGGGATGGTGTTTTGAGACTCGTGAGCAGGGTTAAGTAAAATATTGCGTAGTGGATATAACTTTTAATGTACGCTCCTTCATTCTTCATAATATTGTATATTATAGATCGATCGATTTTTGGAACTGATTTCTTGGAAATCCACAATGGAAATGATAAGGCTTTTTGTTTTTGATGCTTTCAGCGTATTTTTTGCCCTGATAAAAAAAAAAGGAGAATGTCACCAATGAAAAATTTACTTTTAACATGATCTGATGGTGATATGAATAAATTATGAGAAAAACCATCTTCGTTACATTTTATCAGTTCCTGATGATGGCAGAATATATGCCGGAAGCTTACAGAAAAAGTTGTTTTGTTATTAGAGGAATTATCTCCAAAAATAATTTCTTATACGAGATACAATATTGCAAATGATATACATTTATCAAAATATTTTTATCATTTTTGGAAAAAAATTGATAATTTGATGAACTAAGACTGTTTGTAAGTATTTTAGCCCTCTCTTACATAGTGTAGATTTTATTTTTAAATAAGTAGAATTATCAAAAATTTAGATATCCTGAGAAAAAAAAATCATTTACAATGAGTGTTTTTTTTCAAGAGCTTAGGCAGAGCGTGATTTTAGACGTTCAAACTCTTATCGAAATGAATGTAAAATTAAATATAATTTCATGTGAAAATAGAAAAAAATAGAACGATGAAATTGAAAATTAATAAAAATATTAACAAGAACAAAATCATACATTGATCTGAAAATGATAATTCCCAAAAATGATGTAATAGATAAAAAAAAATTAATTAATTAATTAATATGAAACTAGGGAATAAAATCGAAAATATACCTTCTGATATCAAAAGTACGTAACAAATTGTTTTCTGTTTCTTCTCAAATTATAACAATATTTGCGACTTTTCATTTTACTAAAAAAAATAACAGCAATCTTGGTTTTAGAAGAATAACAATTATAAATGTTTTGCTAGGATAACGTAAAAAAAAATCAAAGAAACTGTTTAAACTCAGTGGTTAATAAAAACAAAGTAGAATTGACGAAAGTATTGAATATCTTAAAAAACTCTTAACCCTGAAGCATAAAATTCTAGAAATCAGGACAGCAACTCAGGAAAATACTAAAAAGTATTTCGAATCATAAACAAAGTAAAATAATATAAAAAGTGTTCAAATTACATTAGGAACAGTTTTATGAAAAAATAAATACGACCTATAAAACTAGGAATTCTAGACGATCAAATTAAACTTGAGAAAGTAAAAGTTATTCTTTTGTAGTTTATTTTCGAAACTTCTCTCACGTAAAACACTTGCTGTACACCTTCCATCAAGGACGTAGGATTTTTCGGATTGGTTTTTTTTAAGAAAGTAAATTTCCTTCAGGATGTCATAATCTTTGATCTTTGAAGATCTGGTTCCAAGAGCTCAAGTTCTGAATTTTTTCGATTTTCAGATATTTTCAAGTAATAATACAGAGTGTCTCAAAGTCCGCGATAAAAAAAAAATCCTGAATTCCTTTTTCAATTTCGAGTCGAAAAGTCCTTTACCACTTTATGCAAAACTCAAAAACAAAGAAGTTAT